>JAJLVM010000211.1:0-44765 GCA_030570285.1 Pichia norvegensis
TAAATTACATGTACGCGCCTTAGATCAAGGGCAAAGCTGAACTTTGTATCGCATCACTTAGAAGTCACTCACCATCAATAAAGGACACAACTTATTATCCTGCTAATTGAGAATAAAATATGAAAGCTGATAGTCTTTCTGGAGAAGTATTTGAAGAAACAGAGTTCAATGAGGCTGACTCTAATAGCGATAGAGTACTCCATGGTGATCATGAGCATCAAGCTCATAGTTCAGATTTACCACCGTATCAACAAAACAGAACAACTCAAGAATATCCTAATGGATTAAATGACAATTACAGCAGTAGGAAAAGAAATGATTTAGTTGTTGAAGGTTATAATTTCAACGAAGCAACTTGTTTGAAAACATCGGAAAGAATATTAGATGATTTGAGATGTGACCCTTTATTTCTTCTGAAAGGTGAAAACGGTATCATGTCTTCACCGACACGATTTTACTCCAAAAGTCTTTCACATCTTGTTCATAACTCCCCAGTAAAATATGAGACTGTATTTTGGAAAACCGAAGATCCTGAACTAGGATCTTACCAAACAACTGAATTAGACAATGATTATTATTTGGCAAGCTTTACTGGTTTGCTTGTTCCCAAATCTTCCAAAGCAAATTTTACGAACGAAAAGGTATTCCATTACTCACTCAAAATTAAATTCAGGAAAGACAGAGTTAATGTTAGAAACACTTTTTATGGATTTCACGATGAACAGTTGAAAGAAAACGATAAGCTTTTCATAGATGCACAAACAATAGTTGAAGATTCTAACAATTTATCTGAAGAAGGTATTGAGACGCTTTTGAAATCTCTGCCGACAATAATTGATTCTGCCAACTTTATTTCGAGAGAGACTGGGACCGTAATTCGCCTTGAATTATATCCTGCTATTTTGCAATCCAATGATCTAGAAACCTTTAGTATTACTGAAATTCAAACTCGAATTGCTACTTTTAATTCGCAGGAGGACACGGTTTTTGATAAGGTTGGTTTGACACCTGCTAAATGTTTCCAAATGCTCAATACTGCTCTTATTGGAGCTTTAAGACAAAGGAATAATACAGAAATAAAATCAATTGATTTGCAAAACACTAAATTACAGGTTGTGCTTGATGTTGATGTGCTGATGAATAAATTTTTCTTTTCCATATACGAGAAAGATGGGCGTAGCCAAATGACACCAGTGAAATTCCTTTCCCTTGGCGAATATCGATTTGTATGTGAGGATTATTTCAAAAGGGCCATCACGGAAACCGTTTACCTAAATTCAATCACCAAGAGTGATGATCGTTCACTACAGCTATTTTCTAAATCTTTAGGTGATGTCTTTGAAGCTATTCAAGACTTTGATTGTACTTTGCAAAGCCAATATTGGAACTATTGGGATAGTCAATATTATTCTGAATGGATGATAATGCTTTCGGTGTGTCCGTACTATTCCGATCAGTATATTCAACATATTTGTGAACAAATGATCAATTTTGATTCCATTCACAAACCCTTATATATTGATGCTCTATTTGACTGTGCTTCGTCTAGAAATTCAGAAAGATTGCCTTTTTATGTTGCACTTCTTAAAGACAAGGGAAGCATTGGTTTCACTGAGTTGAAAAGCTCATATGTGGCACTGGGATATACTAACGTTTCCACGTGCGAAGACTTGAATCAAATCACGGATGAAGACTTATTAACCACATACAAGAATCAACTTATATTAGCAACAAATAAATATGAGACGGCAACATTGAGAGAAAATTTGGAAAAAATAGCAAAATTTAGGGAAAGCAACTTTTTGAAAGAGTATCTTAATACTGAAGCGTATTTTGACGTTGATGATGCATATAATCTCCTAGACATAAGTCCGTCTGTTGATGATTCGACTATGATAATGTTTTATGATTTGAAATTATCAGAAAATCAAGGCTATGATATAAATGTTGCAAGAGCATTCTACACTATAGCTGTCAATAGAAAAAGTGTGATTTTGATGGACTATATAGAGAAAAATTTACCTCAGTTTCTTCCACAGTCTTTGTCTCTTCCAGAAGCATATAGCTATATTGGTTGCACAGATACGGCCGATGATATTATGGTGGTTCGAATTTTTCAAGAACGTTTGAACAAAGATGCCGGAGCTGAATTTCCAGTTCTTTGGACATGTCTTAAGATTGTCAGCAATAGTAGAAAGTCCAAGATTTTAGAGGGGTTTTTATCTACTGGGATGATAGAATCGACTTATTTGCAATTAGATCAATCACCTGCAGGTTTAAACAACATTGGAAACACTTGTTACCTCAACTCTTTGTTGCAATACTATTTTGTGATTAAGCCATTGAGAGACTACATTCTTAATTTTAACGAAGTTTTTAGTGTTGAGGAATATGAGAAAAATGAAAAATATACAATCAGAAGAATTGGTGGCAGAACTGTAGGTTTGAAAGAAACTGAAAGATCATACCAATTTATGTATCAACTCAGGGATTTATATTATCAACTTATTCATGAAAACAATAGGTGTGTGACACCATCAAGAGAATTAGCATATTTGGCCTTTAGTCCAATTAGTTTTGAAGTGGAGTTTGAGGAAGATACTGAGAATATGATCGACATCAATACTGATAAAAATAACACTGGACATGCTGATTTGATCATGGAAAATACCGAAAATACAGCTGATGGGTACCACTTAGTTGCTAGTGCTTCTTCAGATGTCATTGATTTGACTGGTGACCAATCAGAGGATAGAGAACAAGTTTCCTCGATGAAATCGCTAATTTCGATAGACAGTACTGAAAAGAATCCGCAAACTGTAAAAAAGAAGAAAACGGCTGCTGTTTGTAAAATCAGTGCGGACCAATTTGAGTCTGCATTTGAGATTGGTAGCCAGCAAGATGTCACTGAGTGTATTTCCAATGTTTTAACTCAAATAGAGAGCGCCATGAAACCAGAGAAGTTAGATAGTACCAATGAACAGCTGGACATGATTAAAGAGTTTTTCTACGGTAAAACAAAACAAAGGTTAGTACCGGTTGACGAAATTACAAAGAAAGAATTACCTGATGCAAATGTTCGAACGAAACTTGAGAGCTTTTTGAATTTAATTGTCAACATTGGTGATCATCCTAAGGATATTTATGATGCTTTGGATACTTATTTTACAGAGGATTTAATCAAACTGGAGGATGGTGAAGTTAAAAGATCTTTGACCATTACAGAGCTTCCGAAAATTTTACAAATTCAGATACAGCGGGTTCAATTTGACAGAGTTAGATTGATGCCTGTGAAATCTAATGATCCAATTCCATTTAGTGAAAAAATTTACATGGATCGGTATCTTGAAACTGATAATCAAACAATTATAACCAAAAGACAAGAAATATTTGATTGGAGACGTCGTGTAGAAGAGCTAAATAAAAGAAGAGACCAGATTCAAAGCTGTAACGAACAAGGGTTGACTACTAAAGAAGTTTTGAAGGCAACAAGAGATTATCTTCAATCTGAGGCTGTGAAAGAACTAGGAATAAACATCGATAATAACACTTTAGAAGTTTTAGATAAACAGATTCAGGATCTAGATGATGAATCTGCTTCTATCAACTCTGAATTAGAGGAACTTCAGTCCAAAATTAGCAGACAATTTGAAGGATTTAATGATGTTGGTTATTCTATATTTGGTATATTTATTCATCGTGGACAAGCATCTTATGGTCATTATTTTATTTACATTAGAGATCCAAAGACAAACATTTACAGAAAATATAATGATGAAATAGTAAGTGAAGTTTCTTTGGAAGAAATTTTTAACTTTTCGGATAGCAACACAGCAACGCCATATTATCTAGCATTCATTAAGGATGAACTGGCAGACCAAATAACTCCACTTCAACGGGATATACTTATCAATGAAAGTCTTGATGAGTTGAGCAAGTTTTCAGAAGATATTGATTAGTTCTATTTACTTTGAATTACCTATAGTTGAGCGTGTTTAATTTAACAAGGACAATAATCCCTGGTCTATATCCTTTATAAGATCCTGAAAATCTTCACAACCAACACTAAATCGCAGCATTTTGGTATACTCTGAAGTGTCTAAATTAGATTCAAGCCCAAGGGAGTCACCATTAAAGTTTGGATTTCCGTGAATAAGTTCTACCAAAGTTTCACCACCTTCAAGATTTGGGTTATTTGAAAGGAAATTAAACTTATCCAGTAAAAGATGAGGATATATGGTACTTTTCAATTCCAAGGCAAACACTGGGTTGTAGTAACCATTTAATTGCTTCATAACAACATCTTTATTGGTTTGGAGAGATGCATGGTGAATCTTGGACAAAACAGATTCATACTTTTTAAAGTTTTTAAACAAGTATTTGATAATCTTTTCAGTATTATTACATTGCGTTAAAATTCTCATTCTGTAAGTACGTAATGATCTGAGCAATAGGAAACTATCAAAGTTTGCAATTGAAGTTCCCAAAGCAGATCTCTCCTTGTGTAATAAGGATTTATCCAATTTTTCTTTCGATACAATAAATCCTGCACTTAAATCGCTAACGCCTGCTAGATATTTGACAGCAGAGTAAACAATAAAATCAGCACCATTTTGGAAAGGAAATTGTAGTGGTGGTGGAGCCAACGTAGAATCCACAATTAGTTTGCATGATGCATTTGTTTTAGAGACTTCTCCATAGAATGAAAGATCATGCACATAACCAATTGGATTCATCGGTGATTCAACAATTATGACAGAATTATCAGGTATAACCATTTTGTTCAATTTTGATAAAGAAAGCTTTTTAACATTTGTAAGTTTATTTAAAAGTTTAACAACTTCGTGAGTTCCCCGATAACCTTCATCATTTATAAAAACAGTGGATGGATTTAGATAACTCAAAATTCCCATTATTGCGGATGTTCCAGAATTATATAGTGTAACTTTTCCATCAGTAATATTCTCCAAGATTGTTTCAATTTTTTCACTATTAGGATTTGAAAGCTTTGTTCCAATGCTACCTACAGAAAAATTTTGTCGTTTAAAACTTGAACTGTCACTTAAAGGGTTTTGGTAAGTTGGGTAATACGGTAAATTCCGTTTTTGGCCCTGATTCTGAGGTGGTGGTGGTGGTGGTGGGTTTGGTAATATTTCAGAATTAAATAGTGGTGATGTTATAGATGCAAAATTCTGCATCATTGGCATTCTATCTGATTGGGAGATAGGTTGATTTGGCAGTGTAGCCAGCGAAGTTACTGAAAATGGATCTCCTGAGTGAATCAATCTTGTGCTGAATCCAATTTGGTTTGAATTTAATATGGCATCAATATCAAAATCTAATGCATCATCTAAATTTGATGGTGAAAATACGTCATTAGCTGTTTGTGCCTGAGATTCATGGTTGAAATTCAGTGGGTTTGTCATTCCTGGATCGTAAATCCATTGATTACGATTCTTAAAACCTTTAATCATACCTTTTGATACTTTCATATTAGGATATCGTTCTTTGTCATTCAATCGTTCATACGCTTCTTTAATCACGTCATCGGTAATCACAACTCCTTCGTTTGCTAATTGAGACAGATATGCTTCCACTTTTGCAGTGAGCTCAGGGTATTTTAGCACAGGTTTTTTCTTGTAAAATTTCAAGCTGGGGTTGTTATTGTACTCACTTCTTATCTTCTTCTTATTAGATACCCAAGCAGAAAGCGTTCCTTGTGATATCGCAAACTGTCTCAAGGACTTGAAAAAAGACAATGCTTCAGATTGTGTTTTCACTGGCGGACCCTCCAAATAATCAAGGACCTGAATTTTCTGTTGCAGCGTTGCCCTAGGCAATTTCTGATCATCTAACATTCAGATTTGCATAAAGTAAGAATGAAAGGATCTTGATAAATCACTTGTATACCAAAGATAGTAATCAAACATAGATCTAAACACGAAAAGCTTATTCATAGGAGGCTTGTACAAACAAAACCTGGAAAAAAAACAAGTTGCCCGAAATTTGGATATCGCTCGAGCAAATGCGGCCGTGATCGTTGTTTGATAGTTTGTGAGGTCATTAGAATTGAGAGGAGATAGTATAATCAAGCAATTATTTTATAATGTCTGGACTAGCAAGACGGAGAGGTGCAAAGAAGGTTGTTGACGAGGACGAAGATGGAAGCTTCAATGGAGATTCTCAGCTAGAAGCAGACATGAAAGGATTGAGTCTTGATTCTAAGAAGGACAGCAATAGAAAGCAAGAGGTTACTGAACCATTTTTAACATTATTAGAGGAAGTTTTATTAGTGGGGTTGAAAGATAAGGAAGGATATTTATCGTTTTGGAATGACAATATTTCATATGCATTGAGAGGATTAATTTTGATTGAGTTGGCTTTGAGAAACAAAATTAGAATGATCAATGATCCTGCAAGAAAAAGATTTGAATTGCCTGATAGGCTAATTGAAGTTGTTGATACTACATTAACTGGTGAAACTTTATTAGATGAGGCATTGAAATTGATTAAAAATGATAAAGAGAATTTAAGTGTTTTAAGTTGGATAGATCTATTGTCAGGTGAAACATGGAATTTAATGAAAATAAATTATCAATTGAAGCAAGTTAGGGAAAGGTTAGCAAAAGGCTTGGTTGATAAAGGTGTTTTGAAAACTGAACATAAAAATTTCTTATTATTTGATATGGCTACACATCCTATAAATGATCCAATTCCAAAGAAGAAAATTGTCAGCAAAATATTAGGACTACTTACAAGTAGAAACTTTATACTTGAGAGCGATGAGAAATATTATCCAGATACATTGGATTGGAAATATTTAAGAGCTGTTATTTTGGTTTGTGGATGTTCAGCGGCTAATGTTTTAGAGAATGTATTAGTTGATGTTAATTTTGATGCTAGAGATCAAGCATTTGTGAGAAGTGAAGAGTTATTAGAGAATTTCAGTGATTTTCCATTTACAAATAAAGCTTCAAAAAGTGGACTTGGAATGAATTTGATGAGTGAAATAGACAAAGAAGTTGATCAACATTCTGGGTCTGAAATGAATTTAGAAGTTGTAGCAGCTGTCATCTATATATTTAGTAAAATGGACACAATTATTTAATTAAGGTATATATTGTAGTCTTTAATAAATAAATGCTATTGTATTCTTAATTCAAAATTATAATTTATACAATTTTATTTAAAAAAGATATAAATAGGACATTGGAGTTAATAACCTACGCTAATAAGATAATCACCCATTTTTTCAATAACGTTAGCTGCGTTACCTGCAGCAACACCAGTTGGATAATGTGCAATTATGATTGCTTGCTTAGTTTTAACACACATGACACCTTCAAGTTCGTGTTTACCATAGATAGATCTATCATCTGCTCTAATACAGAATTGTTTGACACCTTCAACATGAAAGCCAGACATTTGTAATTGAGAAGGATCAGTGAAACCTTGAACAATTGCTTGGATTTCTGCTGGTTGCAAATTAAGATTACCAGTGTTTGCCCAAACACCGGCACCGTCAGCGGAGTAAATTGCGGCTTTATCAAACAGTTGAGATCCAACAATGTTATCTGTATATGCGTTCCAAGACATGATTTATAAATTAGCTTTTAATTTGGTTAGTTTGTATGTATAAAGAAGAAGGTTCCGGAGAGAAAAAAGGTACGCCAATAATCGAATCAAAACTCACACTCATCTCGAAAATGGAGTATTGTTGCAAATCGAGCATTTTTTTGAGAACTGGATTAATCGCTTTTTTGACATGCACATATAGAGTTATTTATATAAGAGTCTTCAGTTTGATCAATTAATTGTACAATTTATAAGATATAGTAGAGTGTTACAAGTATACAAGATATGTTGTATTTATTGTGAGATGCTAGATTTTAATCATCATCTTCATCCAGCACGATTTTACGTTTCTTTCTAACAACAGTTTCTTCTTCTGCATCGTCATCATCATCATCATCGCCTTCGTCTGCATCATCGTCACCATCATTCAATGAAGATCTATATTTATCTGCACCTTGACGTTTGACTTGTTTCAATCTTTGAGCTGCTCTATCAAGTTCATCATCATCATCAACATCTGGTTGTTCAGTATCATCTATAAATCCATCATCATCATCTACATCATCATATTCACCATCGTATTCATCTTCTTCAGCATCGATTCCCATGTTGTATGTAGAAGATCCAAGAGAAGGTGATGATCTGCTGCTTGAACGTCCCATTTGTTCTTCTTGTTGCTGGATTTTAGCAAGTTGTCTACGTTTAGCCTTTTCAATTTCCTTTTGTACTCTTGAAATTTCTCTTGCCTTAGCTTCTGGATCTTCAACTGTAACTATTGTATTGATAGTTTTAGATTTTTTCAATTTCATGTTTTTAGATAATGTTGATGCTAAAAATTGATGAGCTTTAGATTTCATACTTGGTGGTAAGATTTGAATTTGATTATTTAAATTTAGTAAAGACATTAAAGTTTTACCATTTTGAAATGCAATTATATTATCATCATTTTTATTCTTCTTGATATCAAAATATTGAGATCCTAATTTCAGAGACATTGAACCATCATCCCATTCAACAATATGTGCATTCGATTGTTTGAAAAGTTCATTTTCGTTGGATTTAGCATACCTCCATCTGATTGTATTAAGATATTGTAGTTTTTTAAATTGAATAGAACTTTGTAATGAACGTTGTGATTGATCCACTATTGCCGCATTAGCTTTCACAAACTCCTTAACTTCTTGTTCAAAATTAGTAGGATTGAATGGATTTGGATCTACAAACAAGAACCTCGGTAGTGGGAAACTGTAAGCATTATTATCCTTTGGTATGTGAGAACGAGGATGTCTCTGTAATGTTATATCTGCTTCCTTCAATTCTTCCTCTTCAGCATAATCATCTTCCCCATTACCTAAAGCAACTTCTTCATTATCATCATCATCATCATCGCCATCCTCGTCAGCCTCATCAATGTTATCAACGTTACCACGAGAAACACCGGTTGAAGGTGCCACATCATCATCATCAGAGAGATCTAAACCTAAATCATCATCATCATCATTATCCTCTGCTTCTACAGCAGCAGTAGCATTATTATTATCGGCATCATCGTTGTTGTCGGCGTCGTCGTCATCATCATCTCCAAATAAATCATCCACGCCAGTCATCGCTGTTGTATTTACACTCGTCTCTGCAGCACCTTCTACTACACCTGCAACAGGCACAGTTTCCTCTGTATGTGTCTCTGCGG
Source organism: Pichia norvegensis (assembly GCA_030570285.1). Classification (NCBI taxonomy): domain Eukaryota; kingdom Fungi; phylum Ascomycota; class Pichiomycetes; order Pichiales; family Pichiaceae; genus Pichia; species Pichia norvegensis. Next base: position 9,266 of record JAJLVM010000211.1, read on the forward strand.
AATCTGACATATGTTTCTCTTCCGATCCTGTTGTGATCCGGTTGTACACCATCTTCTCTCCCTTTTCCTCTCTCTCTCTCTCTCTCTCTTTCTCTCTTAACAAAGACTCTTCCTTTCTGGCAAAACAGTTTCCGCGCCGCTTGCGCCGATCGACGCCTCTTTCTTTCTTTCCTCTTCCCGCGAGAACTGACGCTTTTGCTTCATGTTTCTGGTTGGTGGAGCCGGTTTACAGTGCTGCTGATGGTTACAGACCGGTATACAGACAGATAACCATGCTTAGATCCACTAGAGTTGCTGTTGCTGCTTCAAGAGCATCTCCTGCTCGTTTGGCAAGAGCTTACTCTGCTCATGCAAGTGAACACAAGTCCGACGACAAACACCATGGTGATGGACATCATGGTGAACACCACGATGAACACCACGATGACCATTCTCTACCACTTTCAGAAAGTGAATCTATTATCAACATTAAAACTGGTATTGCAGCATGCGTTGTTGCTCTTGCTGCTTCCTACTCATATGTTGACAATTCTTACAAGAACTCACACGATGGTACCGCTTTGGTTTCTGCTTTTACCATTAAAGGTTCAGAAGCACTTTCATCTTTACAAACAAATTATGATGCATATAGAGCTAGAGTTGAAAAGGCAAAACAAGTTCAAGAAATGATGATGTTCCCATCTCACGAACAAAGATCTTACAATAACTTGGTTACTAGAATAGATTCTGTTCCAGGTCAATTCTGGCCTTCCGGTTCTAACACTCAATTCAACACTATCCAAAACTTTGATAAACTTGCACCAAGAAAGCAAAAGGAATCTCCATTCTATTAAACAAATTAAAACTCGATTTCTTTTCCCCTTTTTATTTATTCTATAAATTTATACATTCTTAACATCCAGCTACGTTATTTCGATTTCAAAGGAAATCATTAACCTCTTTAAATTAGATTAGTAACAAAATTGGTATTTTAAATTATGCGTAAACTTGTGTTGTTTAATGTTCAAAATTTAAGTATCGTTTGCATAGTTTTCTTTTCTCAAAATCTATTTATTTACTTTTCAGAAGAGTTGCGATCAAATTTCCTGAAAGGTTAACCACGCCTAACAACATAACATAACAAACTATATTAGCAACAAATGGCTATTGTTGGAGCATCCAAATCAGAATTACTTGAATGGATTAACTCCTACTTCAATTTAAACTATTCTAAAATTGAATCATGTGGTAATGGGGTCCCTTATGTTTTGATCTTTAACGCTTTATACCCTAATACAATTAATATCCAAAGACTAGTTCAAAACCCACAGACAGAGTTCCAAATTCAGAATAACTTTAAACTTTTGCAACATGGTTTTAATAAAGTTGGTATTTCACGAGAAGTTAATGTTGAAAGGTTGATGAAATGCAGATTACAAGATAATTTGGAATTCTTACAATGGTTTGGTAAACTATGGTGTGATCATAACAAAGACTTTACCTTTGCAAGTTCATCGAATCGTACATCATCTAGACCCTCTTTGGTATCTTCAACTTCAAGGTCGAGGTCAAGACAATCTTCTGCCTCATCGAGACCATCGCTATCAGCATCTGGATCACTACAAGCAGCATCAAACACTGCTGCTACATCATCTGTATCATCATCGACTTTGAAGCAATCTTCTAGAGTAGGTTCTTATAATACCCCAATTAACTCGCATCACAATATTCAAAGACAACAACAGCAACAACAGCAACAAGCTACAAATGAACAGATAAATAAATTGAAAAAGGAATTATCAAGCCTAAACTCAACACTTGATGATATGATCAATCTCAAAAATGGTCTTGAAATTGAACGTGATTTTTATTTTAACAAACTTAGAGATATCGAAATAATATGTCAAGATATCAAGCATTCTAAAAATGCAGCAAATGTTTCTGTTCTTGATCTTGTAAACGATCTAATGGAAATCATGTATACCACAGAAGATGGTTTTTTGCCCCCTGATCAAGAGCTGACAGATCATGAATTGGAGAGCAACACATATCATAATCTGCCAAATAATACAGCTAATCAGTCAACATTGCTTGAAAATCCACAGATTAACAACGCTTCAACACCAGAAAAAGATTTAAGTATGGATAATACTAGATTTAGTATACTGAATGATCATCCTAGCCATTCCAAAGTCGAATTGTTTGATGATGAAACATTCTAGTTTATATACTATATAGATGTAATCGAAACTAGCTTCTTAGGGAAATACCTTTGTTGTGTATACGTTCCAAACGTCTACTACGATCATGTTTATTGTTACTGAGCCTCCCGACTTTAGTTTGAAAAAAAAAAAGTTGATCTTCCGTCATTTTAATTTTCCACTAACTACAAATATAATAGGAAAGATAATCAGTTGAGTAGTTTAAAATGCCAAGTGAACTTGAAGAATTAGTTGGATTTTTACATGACGGAAGATTGGACGTGAGAGAGATTGCACTTCAACATTTAGTACAATATTCACCAGCAGGTGCTAATAGTCAGCAAAAGATTTTCAAATATGACAACTGTCGTGCTATACCAGATTTGATTGCTCTTGTCGGTGAGAAAAAGGGTAAGACCGTAAATGAATCACTTACGATATTGGTGAATTTATGTGATGATGAAGAATTTCGTACTCTTATTGCAAAGGATTCTAAATTTATTCAATTTTTAATTGAAAAACTTCCACATAAGGATAACTTGAATGCAGATTTGATGTGTATTTTACTTTCAAATTTAGCTAAAACTGATTTTATTTTAAAGATTTTTGAAATGGAGATTAAAATTGATGAAACTCAAAAGGATATTTTTAAAAGTACAAAAGCTATGGATTGTTTAATGGATATGTTCGTTAAAGGTTCAGAGAGACAAATTAACAAATATGCAGTTTATGATTATCTTGCATATTTTTTCGCTGATATTTCTAGATTCCAAGAAGGTCGTGATTATTTTGTTACAGAACAAGAATATGATGGTGTTATCCCATTAACAAAATTATTAGTTTTCACTGAAAAATGGGATGCTAAAGTTAGAAGAGAAGGTGTAGCATCTACAATTAAGAATTCACTCTTTGATGTTGAGAAACATATGCTTTTACTTGAAGAACCAATTAATTTACTTTCATATATTCTTGGACCAATTGCCTTACCAGGTAATAAAGGATTAGATGATGAAGAAATTTTAAATTTACCGGATGAGTTACAATTTTTAGATGAAGATAGGAAAGTTGAACCATTGAAAGAAATCGTTATAACACATTTGGAGAGTTTGTTGCTTTTATGTTCAACTAGAAAGGGCAGAGATTTCTTGAGAAGTAAAAGTACGTACCCTGTTATCAGAGAACTTCATAAGGAAGCTAATGATGAAGAGATTACAGACATTTGCGACCGTGTTGTTCAAATGTTAATGAGAGATGAAGGTGAACAAAAGCCAGATGTGGAAGAGATTGAAGAGATTAAAGAAATGGTTGGTAAGATTGAGCAAATTAAGGAAGATGTTGAAATGAAGGATAGTGATGATGAAAGTGATGATGAAGGTGAAATGGTTGTTGTTTGTTAAGTTGAATATAATGTCATGTATTTTTGACTATATAAATGGATTAAACATAATATGAATAAATAAAACATTCTTGAAAGTATCTCTATACAATCAATTGTAATGTAACTATTTTATGAATTTTCTGTTTTTGTCGTTTCAAAATTTAGCGTAAGTTGTAGAAGTAAAAGTGGTTTTAAAATATTTTCAAAAGCATTGGATCAAATGATTTATTCATCGTCTTCAGCTTCTTCGAAACCAGCTAAAACTTTTGGCTTCAAGTCAGCCCAAAGCTTACCCTTGTTTCTAGCTTCGTACCAAGATGTAACAGCTTCATCAAGGTAAACTTGGAAAACAAAAGTACTTGCAAAAACAGTTGCAATAAAGGTTGAGTTTCTCTTGAAAATTAAGTTGTAAATGGAAGAGTACATCGTGCTTGATTGTTTAAGTAACGTTGAAGTTATTAACTATCATTCCTCAACCAACACTCATGCACAATAAAGCATGTCGAAAAAAAGTGGTTTCCGTACGCGCAGTGCTTCTTTAGAAATTGACCCAATTTGATTGGTTACATGGCTCACGACAAAATCAGCTGTCGTAGACGAAGATTCAATGGTTTACGTTTGAAACTTAAGTATTTTGTGCCTGAAATGTTAAAGATGTTGTTTGAGGTGTTGTTTCATTTTTTATGGGCGTAATGAGGAAGTTTGTTTGTTATGCAAATTTTGTTGTTTTGAGAGAAATAAAAAGTTTTTGATATCTTAAAAATTAATAGGATGTACAAACAAGTAATTTTTTACAAAAGTCATTTGACAATATTTACAGTTGTTAAATAGATACTTGCCAATTTATTAAAATTCCAGTAATCGAATGAGGTAAAAATTAACATTATTGGACAGTATGGCGTGCAATAACATCTCTAAATGGTTCAGCAATATTACGTGTAATTTCTACCGATTTGTTTAACGTAAATCTTAATCAAATATAAACAAATATTATGTAAATTATACAGCTGTCACAGCATATATGCTAATTAGAAACACCTTTACCAACTCCAGTTTTGTGAATTCGGATCAGTAGGAGTGTCAGAAGATTGATTTTCATCATCATCGTCGCCACCGTCGCCATCGTCGTCATCGTCATCGTCTTCATTGTCTTCATATTCTCTACGATGTTGTATGTAGCGTCCAAAGTTGTGCAAAAAGTTACCTACACGGTCGTTTGGTGGATTAAATTCATCTAGACCTTCATCATCACTTTGAGCGTTTACAAATGAAACTGTTCCAGTTTCCCGTGCTTCAGCTGCTGCATTTATGGATCTTAGAATATCTTGGAAATGTGAATTTCCACCAAATGAATGTCTACCTCTATCTTGATTATCATCCTCATTTTCAAAATCCTCTGATTCTTCACCATTATTAAACTCATATTCATCATCATCGATATCATCTTCTTCATAATCTTCATTATCATCATCGTCAATGCCATCTTCACCTTCTTCAAAAATTTCAACATCACCAAAATCTGCAAAATTTGTAAAACCAGCAGTAGTAAAGTTAAACAATCCATCATTAGGAATGAACACTGCACCGTTACCTCCAAATCCATTCCTAATTCTTGCAGTCCTCAAACGACGAAGATATTCTTCAGGTTCAGCTATACCAGGAATAATATTAATATTAATCACTTCATGTAATCCACCTAAAGGTGGTTTGTTTCTAAGGAAATCTCTAATCATACTTTGATTATAATATGCTTCTTGTAAATGATTATACCTTTCAACATTCAAAGTACCCGAATCTCCTAATCCAAGAATACCTTTCGCTGGTTCACCATGTTTGTTCAAATAAGGAGATTCAACAAGGAAAGTATCATAAGCAACTAATGGAGTCATGCATAAAACCAATTCATTCTTAACAGGTGTAAAAATTAAAGTAGCATAACTACTTAATTGACATTTCGAACGATGATGTTTTAATTTAGTTAACCATTTACCACAGTGTAAACAGAGATGATTATAGTCACGGTACTTTTCTATTGGTTTCTCAAAGATTTCATCTTCATGAACATAGTATTTTTCTCTTTTACTTGCACCAATTTTAGCAAGTTCTTTTAATTTTTCAGGTAAATCAACAAAATGAATAGGTTTAGGATACTCAATAAACTCAAACTGTCCTTCTCTTTTATGAGATTCCTCACCGCTAGATTCTGCAACAAATATCGGTGATTCGTCCAATAGATAATCCAAAAACATGAAAGCATCACTTTTGGAATTGATTGTTTCAGTCAAAATTTCATCAACGGATTGAATTAATGATGATGAAATAGGTATGGTATTCAAAAATTTACTAATAAAATTCACCTGTCTTACCCAGTTCTTATGATTAGTAGAAATGAGTTTGTATGCTAGTTGAATCAAATCAGTTGTTACAACAGAATTTTCCATTCTACCTTCCTCGATGGACTTAACTGCTTTGGCAATCAACTTTCTCATTGCTTCGAATACAACACTCTTTTCATTTAATGGTTCAATATCATCTAACAAACAATCAATATCTAAATTGTGAGAATATTCATTGTTTCTTTCCAATAATGATGTACAGGTGTAAAAAATCCTTTTAATAAATGAAAATTTAATACAATCAATCAAAGGCATTAAAGATTCCGTAAATAACAACATCGTAGTTTCTGCAAATCCAATATATGGATTGTATAACAGAAATCTGTTATGTACTATTTGATCATCATCATTTTCATTTGATGTATATTTATTCAAACATCTAAATTGTAGCAATGATTTCAGAGTGGCATTAACTATTTCAGGAATTTCAAAATCTTCATTTCTCTCCCTTGAAATTATCTCTTGCATTTCTAACGTTGAACCAATCAGTAGTGGTGAAATAAATTGGCGATAAACACCATCATCAAGTTTTTGATAAGAATCTTCATCATTTGGATTAGTTGGAACTACTATATTTGCAAATCTATTCATAATATTTAGCATAGCCAATTCACGAGAAATTGACTCATATTCTGGACCATCAGGATTTGATAACATTTTAAACATATTTTTATCAAACAATTGAGTAGATAAAGATGCCATATTATCACCATAAATAGTGATTATATTTTCGAATGAATAATTTTGTTTTCCAAAACTAATAGGATCTATTTCAAAGTCTCTAGTCTTAAAAGATGGAACAAATGAATTAGCCTTACCCTTACATAAGGGACATAAATAATCATGAATTGTCATTCTCTTTTCACCCAACATATCTTCAAAACATTTCAAGTGCATACCATGAGGACATCCATCAATAATCATTTTCTCTCTAGTACAATGTGCAAATGCTGGACTTTGATTAGGTTTTCTTTTATATTTTGCAACCCTTTTATTAAATGATTCAACCATAAACTTTGGAGGTTTATCAGCAATTGTTGGTATATTCCAAAAAACTGATGAAGTTGAGATAAAAGCTGGTGTACCAAATACTGAATCAATACTTGCAGGTTTTTTACACATGATACATGTTCTAGAATCATCAGATAATTCTTCATTGACGGATCCCTCATGATGTGATTTTTCAGTTTTATTTTTAGAGGATAAATTCTTATTTGAACCATTTCCATTCTCATCAAAAAAATCTTTATTATTATCGAGAAATTGATTTTGTTGTTTCTTCATCTTATTGATAACTTTTTGTTGACGTTTTAATGCCAATCTTTTCTTTCTTTCAATTTTAGTTTCTAAACCTTTACCATGTTTCGACTTTTTATATTCTTCAATATGTTCCTTACCAAAACAATCCATTAAAGAGATTAAAACATCATCGTCTTTTAATAATAGTAATTCTAAAATTGTAGAAGCTTTCTTTGAAACACTTTTAGGTAAATCTGATTTTTCAGCTGCACTTAAAAGCATATTACAAATTGGAATTTCAATAAAATATTTCAAGCCATGACTATCGTTTGATTTATGATAATTTTGATCATCAACTATAATTGCATGAATCAATTGTAATGTCATATTAAGATGAGCATCATTATCTGAAATAACAGCATAACTCAATAATTTGTATAAAAGTTTAACAAATTTTGCGGATTTGAAAAAATCACTAATTTTTTGAAACTTTAATAAATCTTTATCATTTAATGGATGAATATAAGGTGTTAAAACAATATCTTCGGGTTTCTTTTTCTTTAATTCTGCAATTACCTTTATAATTTCTTCTTCAATTGCTGAATCAACTAAATTTGAAGTTGTATAATTGAAAGGATCTATTTTTTCAATATAATCTGGTTTTATAACGTAATGACCATATTCCTTATAGTTTGAAGGTGGAACATAGTTTGAAATTTTACCTAAAATTTCTTCAAAATTTGAACAAGGGTATGATTCTTCCAATTCTGAATATTTGAGAGGATGTGGAGCTAAAATACACGCAAGTGCAGTTTCATCTGTAATTTTAATAATATCATCTGAAGATAATGATGAATCATAATAAATTCTAAAAGTTAATAAGAAATACATCATTTGCATAAAATCTTTTAAAATTAATGGCATTTTCTCTTCATAAATATGATTATCAAAAGATTCATTATTTTCAATACATTTGGTTAACATAAATCTATCAATAATATCTTCTATTGGTAATTGATCCAATAATATACCTTGTTGAATAATGTATAAGAAATTTTCAGGTTTATAAATTTCAAAATATCTTGCAGCATAAATAACATAAATTCCATTTCTTACCCAAAAATTTGATGAAATTTGTATATGATAAACCCAAGGTTGAAGCATTTCATCTGCAACACCTGTAAAATTTGTTAATGATGAAATTTCATCAATATTATAATTATATTCAAAATTATTATGATTAAATGAAATATTTGAAACTGAATTTAATAAAAAATTTGGATCAAAAGATTTATAATTTTTTGTAATATTTGAAAGTAATAAACCTAATGGATGACACATTGAAACACCATCTTTAGTTATATCAAAATCTACAATATGATTCTCTTTAAAGACTCTTGGTTTTAATTTGAGGAAACTTGAAATTAATACAATTGATTTTTCCACTTTCTCTGATTTGAATGGAAAACCACTAGAAATAATACCAAAACTTTCAGCAATTGATTCTATTGGTACTAAAGCTGAATGATATAAACCACAAGTAATTCTATCTTCAGATTCTTCATGAATATCTGTTTTCCTAATTAATGGATGAAGTTCTTCATAAATTGAAAATAAACGTATAATATTAACTATTATATGATCATCAAATAAAGATGATGTACCTTTATGAATAAATTTAACTATTGTTTTAAAACCTTCAATAGATTTAGCTAGTGAAGTTGTTTGACGTCTAGTTTTCCAATTTAATGATTTATTTGCGAAAAATTTACTATTTTTCAATAATTGAGAAGATCTTAAATTTATTAGTAAAGATTCAAGAATATTTTTAAAACTATTATCTATCAAAAGTTTAGTACCAACATTTGGATCATGATAAACTTGTAATCTAAAAGTTTCTAAAAATGATAAATGCCATTCCCTATCATAAAAAGTTGTATTAAATTCAAAAGTTGGTAAATATTGTAAGATTTGTTTAGCAAAGATCCATCTAGTTTGGGTTGTATTACTTATTGAGGGTAAGATGATTTTTTTAATTAATTTTCGAATTGATTTTGGTAATCTCATTTCAAAAAAAACTAGATATTGTAATCTTGTGATATCATTATTATTATTATTTTCATCATCATCATTATCAATTATTGTTGAATCATAACCTTTATCCAAACCTAATTGATTAACTTTAATATTTGATAATTGTGAAGTATCTTTCAAAATTGGGATTTGTAAATTTTTTGAAAGTAAGAAAGTTTTCAAATTATCATTATTTGTTAAACTTTGTAAATCATCAAATAAGGGAATTTCTTTTAAATAAGGTTGAGCTTTCTCAAATAAGACATTAGCCATTTCTTGTTTAATATAATCAGTTAATAAAGTATTTTTATTTTTCAAGATGAATTCTAACCAATTAAAAATTGAATTAACTAAGATATGATTACCATAAGTTTTACCATTAATAATTGAATATTGTAAATTATCTGAAGGACCTGAACTAATTGAATCAAATTTTAAACATTTTGATTTTAAAGTTGATAAATCTTTTGATCTTGCATAACAAATATAACCTTTTTCATCAATTAATTTAGCCATATTTTCAACCATATCACCATCACATTGGAAATCTGATAAACCATTATAATTATTTTCGAAATAAACAAAATCATCAGAATCATAATCATCAGTATGAACATGAGCAGCAGATAAGAATCTAATTGCTTGATCGAAATTATGAAATTCATCATTCCAAACGATTAAATAATAATAATCTTCCATTGTCCCTGTATAAAGGGCATCATAATCTTTACCAAAACCTTGGAATTTTTCAATTGGACAATTATAAGTTTTATAAGAATCATTAAATGGCTGAGTATTTTGTAAAGATTGGAATTGCATAAATAATTTGAATTGGTTATCAATATTTGAGAAATTTAAGGGTAAAGTATAAATATTAGTTAATTGAACATCAATAATGAAATCGAATAAAACTCTTAATAAGATATCAATTGAATTTTTAAAATCTTGAGGTAAAGGTTTTAAATTTGATTTTAATATTAAATCATTTTTATTTGCCAAACAATCTAAATTTTTTTTCCAAGAAACTGAATCACCACAATCACAAATTGCATCACCAGAAGAAATATGAACTGAAACATTATGATCTGAGTGTTCATCTTTATTAAAACAATTTTCACAAAGACAACAAGTTGGATCGACACCACAATCATAACAATTATAAACATTTTGACCAGGTGGTATTGCAATTGCACAAATATGATTATGATGAGAATTTGAATTTGAATTTTCTTGATCTAGATAAAAATATTTATTAAAGGAAACATCATTAACATTATCCCAAGAGGAAGGATAAGCTAAATGGAAGCCACCATCATGTAAAAAGAAATTGAAATATTTACCATAATTTGATAGGGCAAATGAGAAAGATTTAAAAGATATTATTTCAATTTTGTGTTCATAAGCCCACATTTTCGGGATCATGTTAAGTTGATTAAACAGATCCCTAGCCAATTTAGTATCAGCATAATTGACAGCGGATGTCATATAGGATAAAGGGGGAAAGAATATAGAAAAAGGGTTTAGTAAGAAATGTATGTGTTGAAATGCTGATACGCTAAAATGATGATATACGCTAGAATGCTGTAGTTGCCCATGGGATGTGCCGGATGAGTCACGTGAGCATGAGAGCGAGAGAGCGAAGGGGGAAAGGAGGGGAAAAGTTTGCAAAGAGGCTCAGCAAGGTCGTGTGAGCAAGCACAACAAGACTGCTGTCGCGTGCGCATGTGAGAACGGCCGTAACAGCGACGGGGAAACAGCGACGCCGACGCCGACGCAACGGCGACCGCTAGCGCCAACGGTAACGGGCACAGCCGTTTTGCTGTCAAGAGACTGTCGAGAGACTGTCCGCCCGAAACTCACACAGGCTCACACAGGCTCACCCGTGCACCGCCGTGTCTTCTCTTCCTTCCACCCTCCCCACGTGTGCGGCCAAACCCAGCCCCGGCCTCAGTTCTCGCCAAGCCCGATTGGCCCACCAGCCGTGCCCACGTGGGACCCTTGCCCACTAATCAATAGTCCAGTTCCATTTCCGGCCTTCTCTTTCGCTTTCTGCGCTATTGTCGCTGCAAAAAGCCGCACAAGCCTCCACGTGGGGCGCACGTGATTTGGCTGAAAAGCCCCGAATTGGCCCCCCACTAGGGTCCCACTGGGCTGGGCCAACTCTTTCTTCCCAGTAACTACTGCCCAGTGTGTTCCCACCAAATTCGGCCCCTCCACCCCACGTTTTCCCTTATCGCGTGTCCTGTTCAGGCCATTTAGTACCCCTACTGCAGTTGCTACCATACTTTACCACAGTTCCGCAACTGCACAGTACACACACGTTGGCCTCATCTTAATCACCATTAATCAATCAATCAATCAATAATTCACTTTAATCCATCCCTCCTTTTATTTCTACCCCCTTCTCTACCTTAATTTATATCACTTAAATACAACACTTCCCCGCCGGTTTATCCGTTTTATTCTTCAATACTCCGATTTAACTTCTTCTCCCTCTTCTCCTTCTCCTTTTCTTTCTCTCTTTCTTTCTTTATCAACTAACAAAACCACTCTTGTCCATGTCTGAAGGTTATAAAACTGCTGGTGGTAACTCTGCCTTCCACAACTTTGTTAACGATTTTGCTGATGTTACTGACCCTCTTGAAAGAAAGAGACTGGCTTTAGAGAAAATCGATAATGCTGCTTTCGGTTGGTACCATATTAGAGCAATCATGGTGGCCGGTGTCGGTTTCCTTACCGATTCTTACGATATTTTCGCAATTAATATCGCTGTTTCAATGATGGCTCATGTTTACTGGAAGGGTAAAATCCCTTCATCAACTGAAACTTTACTTAAAGTTTCAACTTCTGTTGGTACAGTTATTGGTCAAGTTGGTTTCGGTTGGCTTGCTGATGTTGTTGGTAGAAAAGCTATTTACGGTGTTGAATTAATGGTTATGATTGCTGCAACTATCTTACAATGTACTGCTGGTCATTCTGCTGCAATCTCTTTCCCTGCTGTCCTGACTTTTTACAGAATTATCATGGGTATCGGTATCGGTGGTGATTATCCATTATCTTCAATTATTACTTCAGAATTCGCAACTACTAAATGGAGAGGTGCTACCATGGCTGCTGTCTTTGCTAACCAAGGTTGGGGTCAATTAATGGGTGGTATCGTTGCAATCATTCTTGTTAAAGGTTACCAAAACGCTTTAGATGTTCCTGATAGTGCTTCTTGTGATGCTCGTTGTATTAAAGCTTGTGATCAAATGTGGAGAGTCTTGGTCGGTTTTGGTGCTGTCCCTGGTATGCTCGCTCTTTACTTCAGATTAACTATCCCTGAATCCCCAAGATATACTTTTGATGTTACAAATGAAATCGAAAAAGCTGCTGCTGATACTGGTGCTTTCACTTCTGGTAAAAAGGGTAACGCTTCTGAAGGTGATGTCGAATTCCTTAAACAAACTGAAACTAGAGATACTTCAATTGATCACCAACCTCCAAAGGCTTCTTGGGCAGATTTCTGGGCTCATTTCGGTCAATGGAGATACGGTAAAGTCTTACTTGGTACTGCTGGTTCTTGGTTCACCCTTGATGTTGCATTCTACGGTATGAACTTAAACACTGCAAATATTTTAAAAATTATCGGTTACGCTGGTTCCCAAAACGTTTACAAATCTCTTTACAATCAAGCTGCTGGTAACTTAATTTTGATTTGTGCAGGTTCTATTCCAGGTTTTTGGTTATCCGTTCTTACACTTGATACTTTAGGTAGAAAGTTTGTCCAATTCTGGGGTTTCGCTATCTTAACAATGCTTTTCTGTGTTATTGGTTTCGCTTACCATAAATTAACTGAAGGTGGTTTATTAGCTCTTTACATTCTTGCTCAATTATTCATGAATTTCGGTCCAAACACAACTACTTTTATTGTTCCTGGTGAAGCTTTCCCAACTAGATACAGATCAACTGCTCATGGTATGTCTGCAGCATCTGGTAAAATTGGTGCAATTGTCGCTCAAACTTGTATTGGTACTTTAAAAGATCACGGTTGTGCAGCTGCTGGTAAGGAACCAGGATGTTGGTTAAACCACGTTATGGAAATTTTCGCTTTATTCATGTTGTTAGGTTTAGGTACTACTCTCTGTATCCCTGAAACAAAGAGAAAGACTTTAGAAGAATTAGCTGAAGAAGTTCACGGTGAAATCGATCCAACAAAGAGATCTTACAGACAACAACATATCTCTCCATCAGATGATGATGATAAAGTGTCTGACTCTGTCTAATCAATCAGTTAACGTTTTTAATTCTATTAATCATTCTTAATTACTATTTTTCTATCCCATTTTATAAATTATCTTGTATTTTAATCCGTTTAAAATTGAATCAAATTATTCATTATTGAACCCTTTGAACCTCCAAACTTTTCACCCCTAATTTAATTCCCGATTTTACTAACTATTCAAACTAGTTTCTCCGCCCATGATCATCAGGAACACCCGTCAAAACGGCTCCGAAACCAACTCCGACACTACTGAACCCCTAATCAACTTCCACTATCAACCGTGTTCGTTTCTTTTTCCCTAGTCTATTCTTAACCGCGAACAATAAGAAAAAATAATTTTTTTGGGAAAGCTAAAATTTCCGCAGCAGAACCGGAAAATGGCGTTCTTCAATTGTGCAGACGTATTTGTGTTTTTTTTTTCATTGCCCGTTAATTAAGTCTTGTGACCATTAAAAAAAAAAACGGCACCGTACACTGTGCAAAATTCCAATTCCAATTCTAATTTCACCACGTTTCTGCTCCGATTTATTATTTCATCTATTTTAATTATTTTATTCTTTCCTCATTTAAATCCCTTGCTTCCCGCACACTTTACCAACCTTTCCTTCCTTTCTTTTCTTCTCTTTTCATCAATTAGAAAACCCATACCCTTCACAACCCTTTCAACTTTTCCAAATCCTTCCCCTTACCACTTGGAACTAAACATTTCTTAAAAAACTTTTTCCAAAACTTAAAAAAGCACATTACTAAACATATACAATTATGGCTAATAAAACTGCTGGTGGTAACGCTGCGTTCCACAATTTTATGAACGACTTTGCTCATGTCGAAGACCCATTAGAAAGGAAAAGACTGGCTCTTGAGGCAATCGATAACGCCTCCTTTGGTTGGTACCATGTTAGAACTATCATGGTCGGTGGTGTAGGATTCCTCACTGACGCTTATGATATCTTCTCAATTAATCTCGGTATTTCATATATGTCTTATGTTTACTGGGGTGGTAATATACCCGCATCAACTGAAACTTTGATTAAAGTTTCAACTTCTGTTGGTACAGTTATTGGTCAATTAGGTTTTGGTTATCTTGCTGATTTATTTGGTAGAAAATCAGTTTATGGTATCGAACTTATGATTATGATTGCTGCAACTATCTTACAATGTACAGCTGCTCACTCACCTGCTATTTCATTCCCTGCAATTCTGACTTTTTACAGAATTCTTATGGGTATAGGTATCGGTGCTGACTACCCATTATCTTCAATTATTACTTCAGAATTCGCAATTACTAGATGGAGAGGTGCAATCATGGGTGCTGTTTTCGCCAACCAAGGTTGGGGTCAGTTCCTCGCTGCTGTTGTAACTGTTATTTGTGTTACTTGTTACAAAAGCGATCTTAATACTGTCGGTGAATGTGGCCCTGATTGTATGAAAGCTTGTGATCAAATCTGGAGAATTGTTATCGGTTTTGGTGCCGTACCTGGTATGATTGCATTATATTTTAGATTAACTATTCCTGAATCTCCAAGATATTCTATGGATGTTGAAGTCGAAGTCGCTGATGATGAAGATACACCAATAAAACAATCAAGCTCCTCAGATGAAACCGAAAACTTGAAAAATAACGAAGTCTCAGAATCTGAAAAAGAACCACATCACCATACTGAAATACATGCACCACCAGTTGCAAGCTGGGCAGATTTCTGGGGACATTTCGGTCAATGGAAATACGGTAAAGTCTTAATCGGTACTGCTGGTTCTTGGTTCATGTTGGATATTGCTTACTATGGTTTAGGTTTAAACACTTCCTCAATTCTTGAATCTATCGGTTTCTCAGACAGTGATAACATTTACAAATCGCTAAGAAATCAAGCTATTGGTAACTTAATCCTTATTTGCGCTGGTAATATTCCTGGTTATTGGGCTACAGTTGCTACCGTCGATACTATCGGTAGAAAGCCAATTCAAATTGTAGGTTTTACCATCCTTACAGCATTATTCTGCGCTATCGGTTTTGCATACCATGATTTAAGTTCTGGCGGTAAGTTAGGATTATACATTGTCGCACAATTCTTTCAAAACTTTGGACCAAATACTACTACTTTTATCGTTCCTGGTGAATGTTTCCCAACAAGATACAGATCAACTGCTCATGGTATGTCTGCAGCATCTGGTAAAATTGGTGCAATTGTTGCACAATCTTGTATTGGTACATTAAAAGATCACGGTTGTGCAGCGAAGGGATTAAAACCAGGTTGTTGGTTAAACCATGTTATGGAAATTTTCGCTCTTTTCATGCTTATCGGTATCTTTACATCTTTCTGTATTCCAGAAACTAAAAGGAAAACATTAGAAGAATTAGCTGAAGAAATCCATGACGAAGTGGACATTACAAAGCTTAACAGAGCAAATAAAAATTTAGCTGAACTTGGCTCCTCAACAAATGCTGGTAACAATGATTCTATTGTTTGATTTTTGAAAAAGAAACGAATTCAATCAACAGTCTAAAACTTAATCTAGCATCCGAAAATCAATAAAAACTTTTCTATCGGACCCTGTATACTATCGGAAAAGCAAAACGCACAATATATATTTATGTAGCATTTATAGAACTAAAATCTATTAATTAGAGACGTTATCAAAAGATCAAAAATCCAATAGCTGAGCCCCCTCTCCCTTCACATAGAAAAATTGTAAAATCTTTGCATTCATCTATTACTATCAACTTCCTAGTGGCAAACTTAGAAAACAGAATCCACTAAATCGAATCAACACTCATGTCAACAAGAACTGATGATCAATTAAGGATAAGAATGCCCCGGGGTGCACATTCTACAGAATCAGGGGAAACATGCATGTTTTGGGATAAAGTAGGAGCTTGCAGACACGGAAGTAAATGTGCAAAATACCACATTAAACCGAAAAAATCTAAAACTGTGATATTTTGGAAAATATTCAATAATCCAGTGAGAACTTATTTTAGTAGAAGTCATGCTGATGTATCAAATGGGCAGGATTCTGATAATACTGGCCGTAGTGGAGTTTTCATGAAAAATGAAGTTGTTATCAATGAAGATGATTTAAACGCTGAAGCAACACGATTATTTAAAGATTTGTTTGTAGAGTTTGCTACAAAGTACGGAGAAGTTGATTCAATTTTAATATGCGGTAATTACAATCCTCACATTGGTGGCAATGTTTTAGTGAAATTCAAAGACGAAAAGACTGCAGCGAAATGCGTCCTTGAATGCAATGATCGATGGTATAATGGGAAACCAATCTTTTGTGAATTATCAACAGTAAATTATTTTGAAGACGCTATATGCAAAGAGTTTAACACAAAGAATACATGCGCACGTGGTGATCAATGTAATTTGATTCACCAACGTAAAATCGATCCTGAACTCAAAAGAAATATTCTTGTAAGTCAAAGAGCTTACTTGAAGGAGAAAGAAATATGAAAATAGTGTTTATTCGTATTATGACTGCAGAACTACAGATTCTAGGCGGGCTTCTTTACGCGTATAATTACAACAGAATTGTTTCCAATGACATCCACCTGATCAATGTAATGTATATTATTCCTGTATAACCTTCTATTATGTATTTTAGAAAGAAAAGACAACGTTAGAAAATAAAACGTGCAGGTAGTTTGTAGCTTGATCAGTGAAATTTCGCATCAGGCATTTGGGTGATTTTCACAAACGCACGGATCCAGTACTTAGTCTTGTCTATATACTAAACCGTGTTCCGCAAGAATGACCACAAATCTGAGGTACGAGAATATCATCAAGAAGAGTTCAGATGAGTTGTTTTCTGAATATTCTGTAGAAGAATTGGGTCAAATTATTGATAAACTTAGTAGGGATGTCAGTTCAAAGAAACAACAGTTAAGAAGCCTGGTTGGTAACAAATATCGTGATTTACTCAATGTCGCTGATGATATTATAAAGATGGACACTATAACAACCAAACAAAATGAAGACATAACTAACTTAATCTTCCAGAAATCTAATTACAACTCAAAATACTTGAGCAATCTATCCAAGTTCAACAATAATGTTGACAGTTTCAAATTACAGTCGTTACAAGAAGAAAATATGGATAAAGTATTTTACAATGTTGTTCATGACTTAAGCTATTTGATACTTTGTTTGAAAAATAATCTGAATTTTGAAGATCAAGAAGATGAGCTGATTGGTGAGGTTGAGCTTGATAATCAGAACCCAATGTCCGATTTTGAAGAGTTCGTCAATAACTATAAAACCGTTTCTACTCATTTAATGAACGATTTTGTTATAATTGCCAAACATATCTATCTTATTGACTTCTTTTTTAAAGACCTCGTCGACACAAATTCTTCTTCGTTAAGCGTGATGCAACTTAACAAATCTAGAAACGAGTTTCATCGCATGATTGAGTTCTATATATCGAAACTTAAACATGAGTCGGATTCAGATTTTATTTTGAGCTTATCCCTCTCATATATCATTTCCACTAAGAATGATGTTGACGTGATTGAGTGGATAACTTCAAAAAGGCTTGATTATTTTCATCATTTAGCTGAGTCCAAGTTGAACTTTCAGGACTTACTCAACTATGTTTTCACAACCATAGAATTTATTAATACGATTAAATCAAGACTTTTATTATTAATGAATAGAGCTAAAAATAACAATGCTTCATCTAATTGGATCAGACAGACTCCTTTCAAAAAATGGGAGCAGTGGTTAAATACTGAAAGCTGTGATTTCAAGTTTCAATCCAATGGCTTTAACAAACTCAATTCCGAAAATGTTTTGGTTGACTGGAAAATGAAAATATCTAAGCTGCTTGTTTACAAATTTGATAATGAGTTTGCATCATCTAACAAAAGCTTGACACATATGGTGTATCTTCTTAAGTCAATACTAATATCTTTCAAAAATTTTACTTCTTTGACTAGCTTACCCGTGGGAGACGATAAAATAGTAAACTACATTATTGAACAATGGAAACAATCTTTTTCAGCACAGCTAAAAGTAGAAATCAACGAATTTTCAGTTATCAGCAAAGTGGTGATAGAGACATTCAATGATGAGGACAGAATTCTGAAAATTCATAGTTTTGCTAAAGATACACTTTTAATCGATTATAGCAAGAATTTTAACATTGATGCTTTCTTTGACAGTTTACATACGAAGAACTCTTCAAATGAAGTATTTAACCTTTTAGATGAATTTAGGACAGATCTCAATTCCATCGCTACTTCAGTGGAATCTCTTAAGGCATTATCATCGCTTGTCATTAAACCTGTGATATCGATAGATGATACAGAAGATGAAGAGTTTTGGATAGATGTTTCTAAAACTCTGACTCATTTACTACAAACTTCTGTTGAAGAAAGTATTGTTCATTTGAGTCAGTCTATTAATGAATTTTTTGATAATTTGAATACAGTGATATCAGGAGATTCAGTATCCAATGTAAAATATTTTTACATTATACGTATATTGACTGAACTAGAAGGAAAAATACGACTGAAGGAATTTTATGAGACTTTGAACCAATACACAGAAATACACAATTTTCCAGTGGAGCTAAATAGATCAGTACAGAATATATTGGAAAAGTGTTTTGATATCATAACCAAATCAGTATTTGTATCTATTAAACCGAAACTCGTGGATGTCTTTGCCAAAAGGCTGCAACATGAGTATCATGAAATCTCATTGTGGGAAACTTTGGATGACAAAAAAATTCCAACAATGTGCTCTATTGAAATCATATCACTGCTGCTTTCATATGTTTCTAGTTTAGTCAAAGCTGACAATAACACATATGCCAATCTCTTTACCTTGAAAGCTTTTGAAAAATCAAGAATAAATACAATCGATCTTTTCCTTGACGTTATTAAAAATTTTGTTGAAGAAAATGAAACAATTGACGAGGATAAACTTTTGATCACATATGCAGATTATATTTTCATAATGTCTTTAAAGTCAGATTCTGAAGATGATAAGTATATGGAATCGCTTTTCATAAAAAGGCTGCAGTCCTTGGAAGATATCGTGTACCGGGAGAAAATTGTGAATTTAATAAAGGAAAACTACAAAACACAATATCTCATGTATTTCCCATTATGTCATATTTGAACTCTAAATATTCATCACATAATTTAATACTTTAGTCTGAGATAAAGACGTCAATAGCTGATGTAATACAGAATATAATATGTCTACTGTAATTTTCGATCTAGCATCACTCACACTTTTTTCGTCTTTTATCAGACATATTTTCAATTAGTTTTTGTGTTTTTGTAGTAGCTAATGTTATGTTCTGTTTTAATTGATCTAAAGTGTAATTGCACATCTCATGTGATTCATCCGCATAATATTTTTCAATATCTTGAATATCTAAAAGATAACGATATCGCATATTTTCAATCTGTTTAAAACTTAATTGTATTTGAAGATCTTTGCATTCATTTTTCAGTTGATCCTGCAGACAGTAAGCTGCTCTCTTCATGTTCGAGTGTAACAACGGTCATTATTGTTTTACATGAAATAATGAAATTAATTTTTATAAAATAATTTGAGCCCCATGGTCTAGGAGGTAATCACACTTCTTTTAAACAACCATGTCTGAAATACCTCACGACTTGACTATTCCCCCTGTGGAGTTTCGTACTTTGATAGGGAAAACCGCCACTTATGTCAATAAGAACGGTATTTTATTTGAAAATAAAATCAAAGCAAAGGAATCACAAAATCCAAAATTTATCTTCTTGAATCCTAATGACCCTTACCACCCATATTATCAATATGCATTGACTTGCCTTCAAGAATATGGGAAATTGCCTGATATTCAGCAACCTGAAAGTATCAATGTAATTTCAAATAACGAAACAGGAGGGATTGAAGAGAAAGAACCACTTGTAGCTCCTGAACCATACAAGTTCATACAACCAGAGAATAATCTTCTTATTTATGAAGAAGACAATATATCTGCCGTCGATCTAAAAATAATTAAGTTGGTGGCACAGTTTGCTGCTGTGAATGGTGATAAAGTACGAAAACAATTCGAAGAGTATGTTTTGAATGATTCAACCATTTCATCCCAGTTTCAATTTTTGAAGCCTAAACACTCTATGCATTCAATATTTGAAAAGTACAGAAAAGTTTACGATTTGTTATGGAATAGAAAAGATGATGTTTTGAAATTCCACCAGAAGGAACCCGATCTAACATCATTTTTGAATAGTTGTTTCAACAAAGCTGAGTACTTGGAGAAAGAAAGTGAAGATGTTAGCAAAATTGAAGAAGAGAAGTACTTGGAAAAAGTTCTTAAGGAGAGCATTGATTGGAATGATTTTGAGTTAGCAGAAACTATTGAATTCACAGATTTTGATGAAGTGGCAGAACTTGGAAAGCCGTTCTTAAAGTCCGATTTGGAATACAGATCATTGGTTGAAAGAGAGAAGAGTTTGTTTGAAGAAATTGCTGAGGTAGATCAAGGATCGGATATTGAAGCTGAAGAAGGTATTAATGATGAACAAGAAGGAGACAATGACGAAGAAGGAGTTCCTAGTTATGCAGACAATAACTCTTCTGAATCTGAAAACGAAGAGACTGATAAAATTAACGAACCTGAACCGAAGGTTTCAAAAATAGGTCCAAAAGGTATGAAAATCAGAGCTGCCGGGGACTCTAGATCGTTGAAGCGAAAACTTGAATCATCCAATGCAGATGAGTTAATTGATCCAGTTACAAAAGAACGACTTTTACGTTGTCCCATCACAAAGAAATATATTCCAGAAACGGAATTTTCTAATCATATCAGTACGTTGTTGAGAGACCCTAGATATGCTGAAGAGAAAAAGAGATACGAAAGTAAGTTTAAATACGGAGATAACCTAAGTACTGCCCAAGTTTATGATAACATTCAAAAACTCTTCAATAGCCACAGTGATAAGAAAAGACGATCATAGAATATAAACTCAAGGTTGCTTAATCATAATCAGCTTTCTGATGAAAGGCTTTTAATCGAGGTCGATGCTACGAGAACTAAAGTTAGCTTCCATTGCTGTGGAGGCTCGGCAATTACAAATTTTCCTGCATGAATAAAGCTTGATCAAACCTTAGCAATAGATGAGTAGTTTAGTAATCTTTGTAAAAAAAAACAATACCATGATACTGACTCGGAGGCTTTTTATTATTTCTCTATCTTTAATATTATTGTTGATATTTTTTTTGTTAAACCTGGTCAGTTTCTCAGATGAGCTTTTCAGTTTCAACGAATCAATAGAGCCAGATTTTAATGAGGATACGGAAGACCGTTCAATTGCAGAATTACAAGATTTTTTTGATTGGGATGAATGGGATGAAGAGAAAGCCATCGAAGACTACATTGGAAAGATTGTCAATGAGGTTGATGATTATGTGATATCACCTATTCACCTTGAAAAGATATCTAAGCTCACAGAAAAAGAAATTGGAATAATGTTACGACAGTCCATAAAGTCGAAAGCTGAAAAACAAAACGAAAAGAAAAAGGAAAATGTTGACGTCTTTGCGAGTCTTCCTTTTGAATTTGATATCAGAGTCAGACAGGATCAAAGTCCTGACGGCAAGCCATGGGCAGAATTAGAAACACATAGAGTAGTCAAACAGAATACTACCAAACAATTTCCGAGAGAAAATGCCACCATATTTACCTTATGCCGTAATGAGGACATGTATGAAATTTTAGGTTCAATCGAGCAGCTGGAAACAAGATTCAACTTTAAATATCACTATGATTGGGTTTTTTTAAATGATGAAGCATTTACCGACGAGTTTGTTGAGATAACCTCAAATTTAGTGAGCGGTACAGCTAGATATGGTCTTATACCACCAGAACAATGGTCGTTTCCATCACATCTTGATTATGAAAAGGCAAAAAAGTTATGGAAAAGCCAAAAGTGGTCTAAGGTGATTTATGGATCCAGCGAGTCATATCGACATATGTGTAGATTCAACTCAATGTTTTTTTACAAGCATCCGATAGTACAAGAATACCAGTATTATTGGAGGGTTGAGCCTGATGTGAAATTCAATTGTGATATAGAACAGGATCCATTTCGATTTATGAGAGAGAATAATAAAAAGTACGGCTTTAACCTGTCAATGAAGGAGCTGCCAGTTACCATCCAAACATTATGGAGAGAAACCAGGAGTTTTTTCAGGAAATTAGATCATGATTACTTTGATGCTTCTAAGAATGACAATCTCGTCAAATTTATCAGTGGTGATAAAGGCGTTTCTTACAACAATTGTCATTTTTGGACCAACTTTGAAATTGCAAACTTTGATATATTTAGAAACGATTTATATGAGAGTTATGTTAATTACCTGGACAAGTCAGGTGGGTTCTTTTATGAACGCTGGGGTGATGCACCAATTCATTCCATCATTTTCAGTTTAATGTTGAACAAAGATGAAATTTACATATTTCAAAATATCAGTTATACCCACACTATTGCTACTTCATGTCCTGTAGACTTTAACGCTTATAAAGAAGGCAAATGTTCATGTGATAGATTAGACAACTGGATTTTTGATGAAAATAACTGTGATTTGATCTATTATGAGGCTAACAAGGAACAACGTCCCGTGACTTTAGATGCATATATTGACCAGCTTAACTCTATTGTTTTTGATAAATATATGGATAGAGAATTAAAGAAAACCGAAAGACATAAAATCTCTAAGAAGAAGTCCGAAGATCGTCGTAAGAAGATCCAAGAAGCCAGACAGGAAAAGATAAATAAGTACTTGAAAGAGTTAAATACTTCTGTTTAGTAGTTAAAATGAGTACAATATTCTTTAAAATTTAGAGATTGATTAAGAGTATATAGAAGTTAATATAGCAAGTTACTACACCAAGAATTAGTTCTTTAAAGAGGAAGCTCTTCTCTTTCTGATTTCAGCCTTTTCAGCCTTTCTTTCGTGTAATTTTTGAGCAATTAATTGAGCATATTCTGCTGCAGCTTCTCTTTGAGCTTGAGCATTCTTGATCTTTTGTGCCTTGACAGCTCTCTTTCTTTGTAATCTTTGTGGGGTGACTAATCTTTGGATCTTTGGAGCCTTGGTGTAAGTCTTTTCACCCTTGACAATTTCTCTTCTGATAACAAATTGAGTGACATCATCTTCCTTGGTTAAACCAAAGAACTTTCTGATGTTGTTTGCTCTCTTTGGACCTAATCTCTTTGGAACTTGAGTGTCAGTTAAACCTTCAATATCGGTTTCACCTTGCTTGACAATAGTTAAAGCTAAGACAGATAAGTCGTTACCAACGATACAACCTCTAACAGACTTTCTCTTTCTTTCACCAGCTCTTCTTTGTCTGTAACAAGAGTAACCCTTAGCTAATAATAACTTAACTCTGTTTGGGATCATAACACCTTGTTTCATTGGGAAACCTTGTTTGTCGTTACCACCAGTAATCTTGAAAACGTAACCCTTGAATTCTTCACCGACGGATTCACCATCAACTTCTTGGCCCATTCTCTTTTCGTAGAAGACCTTTAACTTTTGTTCGTCATCAACTTCGATACATTTTTGGGTACCGTTTGGTGGGTAAGCAATGTTTAACTGTGAAAATAATGATTATGTTAGTAATTTGTTAACTATTAAAGTAAATTGTAAAATATGCAAAACACAGAAAAAACTGTTGGTCAGTCAATAAACTTTGTGTAAATTTAACACTTCCGTAACTTGTATGATAGAGAATAATATTCTTTAAAAAGGTGTTACTGATTGATTGAGTTCAGTTTGATCACTGTAAAGAGTAAACTATTCTATTCATGTTTGTATATTGAATTTTATTGTTACTAACAATATTGATATACAATCGACAGTGCTTTCATTAATGTTTCTGCAATATCTCAAATGTTATGTATACGTACCTTCATGGTGGTTAGTGTATGCTAGTGTTGTATAACGATATCTAAAATCAGAGACTTTACCAAGATTCTTCAAATTTCACCAATACTAGCTCCCGTCATTTTTTCACACACGCAATAGATTGTTCCCCATACAGAGAGACTCGCTCCTCCATGCTCGCCAACTGCAAACGCGGGCTGCACTCAATTTTTTCAAATCTGTGCGGTGCGCGGGTTGTCAAACAACGCTGTGACTGCTTTTTAGTTTATGCGTAAAGGAGATATTCTTTAGGGGGCTCAACTGGGCCAGGTATTTAAAACCCCCTAGCATAACACGTGATTGAAAATATAGGGCTGCAACTTACAAGTGAATAAGGTCGTTTAGAATAGTTTAAATGCATATGGTTGAGGTAAAAATTACAAGTAATGGAAATAATACACAAAGTGAAATAGAATTCTTGAATCATAAGATTACTGTGGTTTTTCTAGAATAGTTTCATCCGAAATACTGTCACCATCCTTTTTAGGTGGAAAGTTCTGGTTTGTATTTGGTTGTGTAAGTACCGGAGTTGATCCTGTTGGTAAATTCCAATCTTGATTGTTGAACAAAGTAGTAGGTGACTGAAATTCCACGTAACGTGAAGGCAGACCTGAAATTTCATTAGATCCGGAAGCATGGTTTTGGAAATTCGTACCACTATTATTACCGATGGTAGAAAGTGTAGGAAGTTCTATACCACTCAGACTAGTATTCGCAGATGGAGGCAGTGGTCTTGAAGAATTGCCACGCATCTGCGGGAAGTATATTGAAGTAGCCGAGTTCATAGGTGGTAAGAACGGTTGTGATAATTGTTGGGATTGAGACTGTGATTGAGATTGAGATTGAGGCTGCGTATGTGATTTTGAATCAGACTGCTGTGAACCATGTTGCAAAAGCTGTATTTTAGGTGATTGAGAATGTGGTTGTGATGCTTGCCCGGAATAACCATTTGGGCCAGGTTTGTGTGATTGAACTTGAAATTGTTGCAATAATGTACCTCTACGAATACCATCTGCAGAACCTCTTTGGGGTATTTGATTTTCTGCACTGTTTTGTTGTTTATTGTTACCTTGTTTATTGGCAGTGTGAGGTTGAGTGAAAGGAAAAACAGGTGTCAGTGCTTGAGTGGGAGACATTCCATTAAAATTAAAATATCCCATTTGTGCAAGATCAGCATTAGCACTTGAAACACCTGCACTGGGTATCATATTCAGCGAATTCATAAATGTTGTAGAAAGTGGAGTGTAAATTCGTTTGTCTTTGAATAAAGCACTTGGAAGTGGTGTGCTATTGTCCATGGATGGCATTTTAATATTTGCAGAATGTTCACTTGAAGAATCTGTGACATTATACACAGGACTAGGAATTATCACATCTTTTCTTTCATCAATCCTTATTTCCTTTTTGCCTTTATTATTTTTATTACTGTTCAGGGTGTTGATGGAGTTGGATTTGTTAGATGATGAATTAGTCACTGTAATAGTAGACCCATTCGATTTATCAACATCATTATCCATTGTTGGAATCTTTAAACTCAAAGTAGGTCTCCGACTGTCTTTACCTTTTGAGTTTTTAAGGACTGAAGGAGTACGATATGCTACTGAATTAGCATCTGACATTGGTGTTTGATTTTGGTAATGGTTTTCAGGAGTTTTAGGGGTTAAATCACTCATTTCATCTAGCTTGGATTTTTTGGTAGATGAGTTGGAAGATGAATCACGTAATCGTTTCCGAGTATTCATTTTGGTGTCAGAAACACCTGCAGAAGTAATTGTTGTACTGTTAGCATCGGCAGTACTACCCATATCTTCATCAGCAAAATACTGCTCCTTTTCAATATGGTGATTTGTTTCAAAATTATCATTCTTAGCTTCACTATCATCTCCATCTTCTGTACTATCATAATCGGAATCAATCTGATTTGATTGAGAGTATTCTCTCTCCTGATTTCGATTACTGCTTAATGTCCTTTCACTAATTCCCGAATTAGACCTTCTATTTCCGTTATTGGTTTTCAATTTATTTGGGTCGAGTATCCTACTCTTTGTCTCATACTTCCCATAATCATGTGGTCTCTTTGATTCTTGTAAAATATCTCTATGACTTTGAAATCTTTCAATTATTTTATTCGGATCACTTGAGGAGTATTCATACACTTTATGGTTTCTGCCTATAATTATGACTGAAATGTCGATTTCACATAAAATTGCCAATTCATGCGCTTTTTTAAATAACCCTGCCTTTCTTTTCGTGAATGTGACAGTTCTATTCCTATCATCTGTTAAAGGTTCTATTGCAATTTTCCTTCTACCCATTGCAGATGTCCTTTGGTGAAGTAAAAGGTTCAGAAAAACAGTTTCCACAAACTGCACTTCATCTGGGCTTGTCTATTTTTAGCTCATTGGAGGCATCACCGGGATCGAAAAAAAATACAGACTGAATTTCTGCGCATTGCAAAGCTCTGCGGAAATGAGAAAATACTGCCTGGACGAAAACTGCCGCTGACGTAAGCGGGCGAGCAAATTTACCCCAGGCAACTTTTTATTATCAAAGCCCGCCGTGATAAAGTTGTTGATCTTACGTACAACACATGTATGTTAGCACCGTTTTGAACTTTTTACATTCCATTCTTTGTTATCACTACAGCTAAGTATGTCTTCTGGGAAGGGATTTGCAGTTGATGTGCCTGTAACTGACCTTGATCAAGATCTAGATGATTTCAATCTGCAAGATGAAGAACCAGAACACGATTTTAATAGACAACTCGATATAGCGGATATGAATTTGGATGCTTCCAACCCAAATACCAATATATTTATTAAAAGTATCAATGCATTTAAGAGCTTATTTGCACAAAATGGGTTTTCTAAACTTAAAAATACTGATGATTCCAGTTTTGTTCCCAATGATGATATTGAATTAGCAACTACCAGTTTCGGAAATAACGGTGGGTATGATGAGAATAACGACGATTTGGATTTCGACTACTACAAAAATCCATCAGTCACCTCTCGTATTTTACGTTTCATATATGCTGTGATTACATCAAAACTGTTAATATATCCTTTACTCTTAACTGGTGGTTGTATTCTATTGATTTTCATTGTTGTCGCTTCAAAAAATGGATCTTCATCTCAGGGTCCTTTTGAGCCAA
This sequence comes from Pichia norvegensis, assembly GCA_030570285.1. Lineage (NCBI taxonomy): Eukaryota > Fungi > Ascomycota > Pichiomycetes > Pichiales > Pichiaceae > Pichia > Pichia norvegensis. The sequence goes on from JAJLVM010000211.1 coordinate 36,890, forward strand.
TGGGAGAGCCAGAATTTAAGGATGACCCAGATCATCGAATGAAACCAGAAACAAATCTTTTGACAGTTGTACTTGCAATAGAGGGACTACATCCACACTTCATATCAGATGCTAATATGCCATTTTTGGCAAATTTGATCAATTCTACTGATACCCTTTTTGCACCATATATTAATAATGTGAATCCAGTATCTAAAGTACCAAACCTTTGGACAATTTCTACGGGTAAGTATCCTGCACATAATGGTATCATTGGTGACGAATTCTATGATAAGGATTTGGGTAATACTTTTACGAATACTGATATGGATTCACAATGGTGGTTATCAGAACCAATTTGGGAAACTGTTACCAAGAACAACAAACATGCTACAGCATTTAATTGGCCTATGGTAAGAATATCTGAAGTGAATCCTGTTGATAATGATGATGGCTTTCATGTCAAATTTGAATATAGAGAACAATTGATTAAAGTGAATAAGTATCTTTCAGGGTCAGATGCTATAGCTAATGAAATTAATTTATTGCTTTCTAGTGTCAATACATTAGCTTCTAAAATCAGAAAGTATGGTTTAGGACCCGAATTGACAACAAGCTTGAACGATTTAGATAATTTTATTGCTGAATTCTATGATTTGATTGCCAAGCTACACATTGATGATGTGACAAATGTGATAATTACTTCGGATGGAAATATGGCACCAGTGACTAAAGAGCGGGTCATTTCATTAGAATCAATTGTTGACATATCTAAGGCAGAACATATTGAAGGTAAACCAATAGTAGGATTATATCCTAATGATGATGTATCCACTGAAGCACTTTTTGAAGAAATTAGAGAAAAGTGGGCAGAACATCCTTTCAAACAATACTTTCATGTCTACAAAGGCGAAGAAGTAAGTGAGCAGATATACGGCGGTCGTTCCAGCAGAATTGCACCAATCCTTATTGTACCTAGTTCTGGTTATCTTGTACAAAGTGAATCTTCCTCTCTGGCAAGTGATCCAATTTATGTTTCTGGTTATGCAAATAACGAAATGTTGTCAAGAGGGGTATTTATTGCAACTGGTCCTTATTTTGAACAAAATTCTAAATCAGAAAAAGTTCTTAAACCTTTTGAAAATATTCAAATTTATAATATGCTTTGTCAGAGTTTGAATATTGAACCAAATAAGAACGATGGTGATGTTGATTTCTTAAAGAACCCAGATAATTATATACAGGGGGATTGGAATGATAATTTGAAATATCCTGGGGTGGAATATCAATTCCCGATAATAAAAGATAAATCGGTGATTGAATACCGATTTACCCCACCGGAACCTGTTTCTTTGAAACCAATCTCATTGATTCCAGGAGAAACAAGTGCAGAAGAAGTAGAAGATACAAAGTCTGAACAAACAAGTGACTCTACAGAAAACGAACATTTAGAAGAACAAGAATCTCAGGAGTCATCCAATTCTTCATCAGAGGATCAAGATGATTCTTCTGATGTTGAAGACAAACCCACCGACAACGATGAAGATGACAAAGGAACAAGTGTTGAATCAAAAATTGAACAATGGTGGGACTCTTTGAAACAAACAGTAGAGGATATATTTGATAAGCATGATGATTAAAGAAGTCAAGCCGAAATCTTTTCCATAAGTTGTATATTAAATGCTTTTGCTCTGCTATGCCAGTAACCTCAACAGTTATCTCTGACGTAAACCCAGTAAATTTCCGCACTCTTATCGCGCGCTAAAATTTTACAGATTCGCACTGAAAAATTTTCGAATTATTTGAAGCTTGCTAGCTTGAGCAAGCCTGGGTTTCAGTCTCATTAGTGTCACAAGAGTCATCTTTGGAGGACATTATTCTAAAGCAGAAGTTTGTTTTCTTGTTCTTTTCAGTAAAGAACCAGATAAACAACTAATTAATGTCCACCGGCTCTTTTGGATCTGTTGTTTCAATAAATTCTATGCCCGAGTCTTCCGAACAAGCAATCTTACTCACATCCCCTTTACTTAGAGCTACTCAGATTGTCACTAGTGCAGTTCAACCACAGACCCATCAATTCACAGTTTCATCACCACAAGGGAATAGGAGAAAACTTTCGTTGTCACCTCTACCGTTTCATCACAGGTCTGTTTCAATGACTCTTGACTCCTCAATATCCCCTTCGAAAGTGGGGAAACCAAGATCTAGTAGTAGTCATCAACAACCACAATTCATGGCAAATTTTGCTTTAGACATGTACAAATCACAATCACCGGTAATATCTGAAACTTCAGATATAGAAGATTCTCCACAGCTATTAGCTACGTCGAGTGGTAATAAGTTTGGCAATCAGTTATTGCAAACAACATCCAACATTTCACTCTTATCACTAAGCCAACAGTTAACAAATAGCAATGATTCACAATCAACCATTATGATGCAAGACTCTGAGTCAACCTCAACCCTTCACTCAAATTTGAAACAAACCAATCCACTTCCGCCACGACCTTTCATGATGCAAAGAAAAGGAAGCGCTCCATTTACTTTGTGCTCCAACAGGAAATCATCGTTTAATTCACCAGCAGTACAAGCTACTCAATTTGTTAACGTACAGACGAGGCCCGGTGTTAGAAGGCCAAGCTCAGTATCACAATCCCAGGTGCATATATCTGCAAATTCATCTGCATCTCTTTCCAAATATTCCATGGCAAGACAGCAGCCAATCCAAATACGACAAAATTCAGCTGTTAACGAACCAGACTCTCCACCACTTGTTCCTACATCTTTGGCTAGTTCACCATCTCAATTTTTGTTATCTCAATCATCCCCTCCGGAATCGGTACATTCAAATTCTGCTTTCAGTCAAATACCAAGGTCAGGAAATACAAATACCCATGTAAAACAGTTGACGTCAATAAGACAGCAAACAACTGTGGAACCACAACAACAGCAGCAACAGCAGCAACAGCAACAACAGCAGCAACACTCAAAACTGAAAGAATTAATAAAAAAGTATTCGGAAGAAGGAATTGAAACTAATATACCCCCTGTGTTTTCATTAACTCGAGAAAACTCTATCACAGATTTAATTGGCGGTAGATCACCAGAGTTTGCACCTGTGTCCTCTACATTGCCACCTATGACCCCATTGGAATTATCACCTCCTCCAGAGTTTACATGTAGGGAAGATATCAACATCGATAATGAGGTCGGTGTTAACGAAGACGATAATTTGGAATCGGAAATAAGATTGTCAAACCAGGACACTCGTAACAACTCGGTAACCGAAGACATTTTCGGTGAGACTATTGATGATTGAAATTTCGTTTCACATCAATTTATACACAGACCAAATCTAATAGTCGATTAAACTAATTATAATATATATCCATTTTTTAATACAAACTTTAATTGTGCTATATGTCTTTAGATTAATAAAAAATGTACAAATGTTTAGTTATTACCCATAACATCAACATAACCTCTTCTAGGTCCTCTTCTTCCAGTTCTTCTAGATGCTCCGCCCGGATTAATCTTCAACAAATCATCAATTGCATCATTTTTAGTTGATTTGATTCCGGCAGGCGTAGGTGGATTTGATGGTGGCTGAGATGAGGTTGAAGATGGCGGAATGGAAGGTGGTATAGACGATGGACCAGATGGTGGACCAGATGGTGGACCAGAAGGAGGATTGGTTGAAGCTGTTGAAGAAGCAGCTGTTGATGTAGGCTTTTTAACAGCAGGTGGTGGTGGTGGTTTAGCTGCCTCCAGTTGCTCTTCAAGTGGTTGCTTTTTGTTAATCCATCTTTTGAGTTTCTCATCGTAATAAAATGAATTTTCCTCTCCGAGTTTAGCTTTAATTGGTTTTGGTTTATCATCACTCTTTCCTTTTCCAATCCATCCAAACCAACCACCTTCTTTACCATTCTTCTTTTTCTTTTTCAATTCCTCTTCTTCCCTTTTCTTCCTTTCCTCTTCCTCTTTCTTCCGACGCTCAGCCTCTTGCTCAGCCTTTTTCTTTTCTTCCTCCTTTTTTATATTGTCATCTTCATCTTCTTCGGACTCATCAATAACATCATCGTAATACTCTCCTGTATCTTCTGCAACATATCTTTTCTCTTCTGTAAATTGATGAATTGGAGAAGCTGTTTTGGATATGTTCCTACTTGCCAATCCGCTTGGTGGCGCAAATATGTTTGTCAAATCTGCAGCTTTATAAGGTGCATCTTTTCTACTTTTCACACCAATTTGTGTTGGTGGCTGATAAGTAGGAATATCCTGTATATCTGATTTTTCAGTATCTTGAGTGCCAGCACTCGAATCCTCTTCCCTAATTGAATCAATTTCATTTCCATTTGAACCTTCCACTCTAGTTGTTTCTCCATCGGGTGATTCCTTATTTTGGGTACTCTGGCCAACCGAGTAGCCACCATAGCTAAACATATCAACATCTTTAATAGATTCGGGCATATCTAGACTAGCTTCAAAAGATTGAGCCTGAGACACTGTTTCCGAAGGTGAATATGGATTTTTCGAAGAAGAAGGTGACTTGGGAGTATACGCTTTTGCATATGGGTTTGGCTTCTTTTTAGTTCCTGCTGAACTGTTCGGACCGTATCTATTAATCTTTGTAGAAATATTCCTTGGCTTAGGAACAAATGCTGGAGGGGCATCCAGAGAAGCAACCGACTTGGAAGGTTCTGTATCGTTGGACTTTTCAACATTCAAAACCTGTTGCGGAGTAGCTACCCGAGGAACTGGTTGTTCAAGAATTGGCTGAGGTTGTTCATTTTCTTCCTTTTCTAGATTACCATCAGAAGGTACATTTTCAACCAAAACGTCAATATCTACTTTGGGTTCTAATACATCGGTTTCGTTTGTAGGGAGAACAGGCTGCTTTGAAGTTTCATTGTTCATTGAAAGAACAGCAGCTTCATCTTGAAATACTTCATTTGAGGTTGCCTTGTCACCATCATCAATATGTTGTTCCCTGTTGACATTGATTATTCTATCAACAATATTGTCAATTCTAGGAAAGTCTGATGTTAGTTCAACGTCTGAATTTTCCACATTTACTGTATACTTGTTTGGACCTGTTGTAGTTGTAGTAGCAGATAATTCATCTGTGTGTGTATTTGGTTTTGAATCAGTCAAGTCATTTTTCAGCACTTCACCTCCTACGGAATCAAGCGCATTACTATTGTGCGTTAAATTATAATCAGAACTCTTTGCGGCTGTATTTTCATTTTGTGACTGCATTGACTGAAACAGTGGATTTGATGACGTAAAACCTGGAGAATTAGATATGGTAATCGGATCATTAACCGTATAATGAGGTATGCCCATTGCTGGAGAATCCGTAGAAGAATTCACTTTATGTGCTGGCGATAAAGAATTCATGGACTTCATAGGACTGTAAGCAGATTGTTTAGGCTCTATCTTTGAAAGCAACGGTGTTGCAGTAGCTATTTCGGGTGGAGCAGTCGACTTGGAACCAAAGTTAAGTTGATCATTGTCTTCAGTATCTATTGATTGGTTTGAATGTATGGTTGGTAAAGTGCTTGATGGAGGTGCATATTTTCCTTGATTTGTTCTTATCATAGGTTGCTTCAATTGATCATCCAAATTGGTTACTGGTTTATGAGCTACATTTGGATAAGCCGCTCTGGTATTAGATGATGGAATACCGTAAGGATTCGTTGGTGCACGACCTTGTGGATTGGTAGGAACGTTAGATAACGGAACAGCCGAGTTTGTCACATTAGGAGGAGACTTATAGGACATGTTACTCCTGAAATCCGCTAAATCAAGGTTGGAAGTATTTCGTGACAAAGATGCTGGAGAGGTAAACTTTGAAAACACACCTTCTGTTTTCGGCTCAGTAGGTGGAAGATCTTCTCCTGATACAAACTTGTTGAAAGACTTATCAATAGTATTCCACATTCTGTCAAGTTGAGGGCGGCTTAACTTGGAACTTAACCAACCTGAACCGGTTTGTGCCAAACGTTCTGATAACAGAGAATGCTCAATAATAGTGGCAGGTTCACAAAATATATTTTTGGAAGAAATTGCGGTTTGAACATTGTCACAATATCTTTTAGCATCAGCCATCAATCCAATATCAGCAAGATATCCAGCGTGACGTACCTTTAGTGGAAGCATATGAGGTAATCCATAAGGAAGATTGCCCGGTATATTATCAGAAGAAAACAAAATATACTCGTAAATTTCTTCAATTACCATACCTTTAAGAGAAGAAGGGATATCTTCAAGATCTTTGGGAATCAAAGGAAGACCAGATAGAACATACAAAAGCTTTCCATAGCTTCGAAATCCTGCGCTTGACAAAGCTTCACCAATTTGTTTTAACACCACACCATACCCCGTAGAATCCAACATGATGAAAGGTATAATAAATCTGAAGTTTTCAATTATCCATTTCTCTTTACCCTTTAGCTGTTCAACAATATCTCCATTTGAACTTTTTGTTTGAAGGAAAAAGTTCAAATGCTCGGACAAGTTTGACTTTGGTAAGTTAGCCATCGTATACATTTTGACAACTTGCGCAAATGCAACAGTTCCCATTAGATGAGAGATTATAAGAGCCATTGACCAGTCACCTTCACTCAAACAAAATTCTAATGCAGCCTTCCTGTTACCCGTCTCTAAAAATGTTTGAAGCTGAGCATAATCACTATCTTCTAACTTCAAGGCATTAAAAGCTTTCTTTGGAGAAAATGTTTGAACAATTCTTGTCACTTCAATTAAGTCAAATATATTGTTAGAGTTACTCCCGGAAAGTAAAGAAGGATTTAAAGTTGAAGAAATTTCATTGACGTATTCCGTTTTAGTAAAGTCACCTTTATTTTCAATATGGTTTAACATCACAATAAGACATTTCCAAATAAGCTCTTCTGCCTCTTTCAATGGCTCTTTATTGGATTCATTGGTAACAAAATCGCTAATAAACTTGATCACGTCTTTCTTTTTAGTTTTAGATTTTACCAAAGGCCCAGGAAAACTAGTGAGAGGGTCTTCCTTCAAAATTGTTCCAATGTCAGACACTTTGATTTTGCAAATATTATGGCTATAACCGTCTAAGCTTGGAATCATTGTGGCAATCTTTTCTACGCCACTAAAACTGAAAAGTGGCCACTGTCTTCTAACTAAATTTTCAGCATTTATTACTACCGGTGCAGGAGTGAAACTGTTTGGTGGAGGGGTAAAATGTGACCCATTTTTGGCTGGCATAGGTGGTAGAGTTGTAGATTTTCTAGTACTGTGAGAAGTAGCATGACTAGTAACAATAGTAGACCCATAAACATCATTGATCGAAGATACTGATTGTCTTGGTTTATGTAACGATCTTCTGTTATCTGAATTTATTCTTGGTCGATTGAATCCAGCGCTACTTATAGTTGGAGACAAAAGAGTTTGATTTGTTTGATTTGTCTGCTTAAGTCCAGCTTGATTATAGTTCATATTAGATGAAACAGGGGCATACTTATTCGAAACGTTTCTAGCGTTATTCCCTGGTATAGGACTTACAATTCCGGAAGACACTGGAGATTGATCATATGCAAAACTGGATTGGGGAGTAGGTATTCCTGAAAGCGGAAGTGACTGTTTGGTAGGAACAGGAACAATGTTTGGCTTAATCTCATCAGGATCAACTGTTGTCACAGATAATTGTTTTACATGTCCACCGGCTGCTGCTGGCGCAAAAGGATTTGCTATCTTTTTTAGCGGTGGAATATGTTGCACTTCAGAAGCATGATTCATCATATTTCTTGGAGCATTTGAGATATTTGGCGCATATGGGTTCTTCATAGGCTGTTGAGTGTGCGGTGTTGGTTTATCAGCAATGGTATTAGATGCTGACAACTTTTGATTAGAA
>JAJLVM010000212.1:0-42683 GCA_030570285.1 Pichia norvegensis
ATAAAACACAAAAACGAAAATTTTCAGAAATTATTTAAAGAACTTCCTTCCTGGTTTTCTAGTTTAGTTTATGTTTATTAATGTTTACAATTTTAAAAGTATGTGCATAATTAAAAAGTTCGTGATTGAATGATTTTTTTTTGTGGGGAAATGAGAAAGGCTGGGAGGCATCCGAGATTTAAGTTTACTCTCAACTATGATGTCTTCTTCTCTTTATTGGACCCCCTTTTTAACCAACAACTTTCTTTGATTCATTAAACATGGTTAAACCTATTATTGCACCATCATTACTTGCAGGAGATTTTGCGCAACTTGGTTGTGACTGTCATCGTATGTTTGACTGCGGATCCGACTGGGTCCATTTAGATGTTATGGATGGACATTTTGTTCCAAACATTACTATGGGACCACCAATTATTGATGCATTAAGAAAAGCGGTTCCAAGGGATGAGAATGCACCGGGAACCAAGTTTTTCGATTGTCATATGATGGTTTCGAATCCTGAACAGTGGGTTCCAGAGATTGCTAAAGCTGGTGGTGATCAATACACATTTCATTATGAAGCTACTGAAAATCCAGTTGCACTTGTTAAACTAATTAAAGAACATGGTATGAAGGCAGCATGTGCTATCAAACCAGGTACCAGTGTTGATGTTTTATTTGAACTTGCACCAATGTTAGATATGGCTTTAGTTATGACTGTTGAACCTGGATTTGGTGGTCAAAAGTTTATGGCAGATATGATGCCAAAAGTGGAAGAATTGAGAAGAAGATTCCCAAATATGAATATTCAAGTTGATGGTGGTTTAGGTAAAGGTACTGTTGAAGTTGCAGCAGAAGCTGGTGCAAATGTTATTGTTGCTGGTACTTCTGTTTTTAAGGCGCCAAATCCAGCAGAAATGATTGAGTATCTTAGACAGGAAGTTCAAAAAAATTTGGTCAAGAGAGGTATTGCTGAATAGATTTGATAACTTATGAACTTTTTAAAAGTGTATAGTTTAAAATAATTTATGTTTGAATGTTTTTGTGATTGTATTGTAGATATAAAGATGTTTTTTATTCGTACAAAAATGTAATTTTGAAGATTTGCCAACTTTGTTTTGTAATATTAAAAAAAAAAATTAGCATTCAAATTTTGTTGTTTTTCCCTAACTTTCTTAAAATACAAATTTACATACTGAGAATAGATTTTTAAAATACTAAGCGTTTAAGTAATAATCTGTAATATAAGTGTAACAAGATTACTGAATTTTGATTGCATTTTGTAAAGAAGTGTAAGTGGGCACAACTTGAAAGTTGTCATACCTGTTGATTTGACGAGCCGCTGTGCGAAAATGTAATGAATTTTTTTCTTCAAGATGCAATCGATATGAAAATTTTTAGTGACAATATCTAGTATTAAACACGGTAAGCTTCTCTAACCATAAACAATGCCATCTAAGAATTCCATTAATAAGCCAAAGATTACAGCTAAGCATCAGAGAAAATCTATTTTAGCATCCAAGAAGCGTCAGAGAAGAGCTAGACAAGCAGTTACGGTCATTAAAAGTTCTAGTGGGTCAACTGAAATTGTTCCAATTTCAACTGGTGGAGGAGTTTTAGCAAACAAAGTTCTTTCTAATAAGAAGGCAAAGAAACTTGAAAGAAATTTAAAGTATGCTCAACTTAGAAATCAAGAAGGTAAAAAGAAAAATGTAGATATTGAGATGAATGAACAAGATTTAGCTAATGTAAAGGAAAAGGAGAATATTTACAGAAAGGCACTTTGGGAAGTTGTTGAAAATAGTAAAAGCAATGGACTGTTACTTGCACTACCATCAGGTGAAGGTACTACATTAGGTAGTGCATCATTTTAGGATAATCACATCAATATAAACCAGTACGAATTTTGCAAACTTCTGACACCTGCATAAATTTCCTTTCCTATTTGCTTTGTATAGTTTAACGATTTAGTTTATAATATACCATGTACTCTTAAGATAAAGTGTACCAAAAGGTTAAAACAAGATAAACAGTCACGTGCACATTAGATCACGTGCACGCATTTGTACAAGGCTCAGCGATTTGTTTTGTGTTTCTTTTTTTTCCCTACATTGATTCTTAAAAGTTGTTGTTTCTTTTTGATAAGGTAACTGAAACCTTAGGCTCTCTACTAAGAACATGTTGATTTTGTGTGAAACTATTTTGCCATGTTTGTCGGAGAGCCAGTATAGACCGGTCTGTACGCTGCCAATGTTACAAACTTTTCTGAGAGTTGCGTAACGTCTTCGCCATAAGGTAAGACGACTTTGTAATGTTACAGTAGCCAATGGCCAAGAAAACTGCAGCTGCGATGACTGGAATGGCAACCTGTAGGCCGGCTGAGCCATCATGAGGCCTCGGACACCCCGAAAGAAACGCCCGTTTGCTCGGAGTACGACTCGAACCGGCAGCCTGATGTGTGCATGTCGCATTTCCGGGCCACAGCGGTGCAGCGGTGCAGCGTCTGAGCCTCTCTGTGCTCACGTGCGCGACCAAGGGGCACTGACGTCATGATGACAGACTCTTGTTGTTAGCTGCGCCACACGGATTTAGGTGCCCCAGCCACGCCGGCATGCTGTATTTCTGCGTCGACCGACCGGTTTCTGCGGCAAGAAAGAGCGCAGTGATAGGTTGGTGAATTGCTGGTTACGTCATTGTAAGCACGACGTCATAAGCTGCATTACTGATAGCGGGCCGTTGCAGAGCAGGGGTCCTCCGTCAACCGTGTTACACTGTTGTTATCATTACGTGGCCGCCGGAATGCAGGCTTCCTATAGGTGGGCCAGGCCAGACAGGGTGAGGGAACAATAGGGGGCCCAACAGGTCGGCATTTTCCAAGTACTGCTCATCGTTGCTTTTCGAGAAATATCATGACAAATTTTTGTCTAGTGAGGGTGGATTTCCGAGTTAAGCACTCGTTTCCAATTTATCGTTTCCGGATTTGCCTTGACACGTAAAGACTATAAAGGACACACGATTCCTACCCCTTTTTTCCATAATCTTTTACACCCTTCTATTTTACTTTTATGTTTTATATCAAACAAAGATTTTTGAATTCATTAAAAGACTTTAAAAATCTATATTCTAATATATCTACAAAGAAAAGACAAGTTTCTACAATTACTTTATCAAATTCACATTCCTTAAATTCAAATACAATTAATAATAATAAAAAAATGGTTTCCGCTGCTGAAAGATTATCAACAATTGCATCCGCTATTCAACCAAAAGTTAAAGATGCTACTAATTTAGCTCCTGAAGATTATCCTGAAACACCTTTCAAAATTACTGTTATCGGTTCAGGTAATTGGGGTTCTACAATTGCAAAAGTTATTGCTGAAAATACTGTTGAAAGACCTCTTCAATTTCAAAGAAATGTTAATATGTGGGTTTATGAAGAACTGGTTGAAGGTCAAAAATTAACAGAAATTATTAACACTAAACATGAAAATGTTAAATATTTACCAGGTGTTAAACTTCCAGCAAATGTTGTTGCTGTTCCTGATATTGTTGAAGCATGTAAAGATTCTGATTTAATTGTTTTCAACATCCCACATCAATTTTTACCAAGAATTCTTTCTCAATTAAAGGGTAAAGTGAATCCAAGACAAAGAGCAATTTCTTGTTTGAAAGGTTTACAAGTCAATCCTGATGGTTGTAAATTACTCTCAACTTATATCACTGAAGAATTAGGTATTTACTGTGGTGCATTATCTGGTGCAAATTTAGCACCTGAAGTTGCTCTTTGTAAATGGTCTGAAACAACTGTTGCTTATACTATACCCGATGATTTTAGAGGTAAGGGTAAAGATATTGATCATGGTGTTTTAAAAGCTTTATTCCACAGACCTTACTTCCACGTCAGAGTTATTAGTGATGTTGTTGGTGTTTCCATTGCTGGTGCTTTGAAAAATGTTACCGCTATGGCTGCAGGTTTTGTTGAAGGTTTAGGTTGGGGCGATAATGCAAAGGCAGCAGTAATGAGAATTGGTTTATGTGAAACCATTCAATTTGCTCAAACTTTCTTTAACACTGCTGAAGCAGGTACTTTCACAAATGAATCTGCTGGTGTTGCTGATTTAATAACAACTTGTGCAGGTGGTCGTAATGTTAGAGTCGGTAGATACATGGCTCAACATCATGTTTCCGCTCAAGAAGCTGAAGAAAAATTATTAAATGGTCAATCCTGTCAAGGTATTCACACAACAAAGGAAGTTTACGATTTCCTTTCAAATATGGGTAAAATAGATGAATTCCCATTATTCCATGTGACTTATAAAATCATTTATGAAAATTTCCCAATGGAAAAAATGCCAGAATGCTTAGAAGCTTCTGAAGATTAAAAAACAAAAAGCATAACATAATCGCATCAAACCTTGACTAAATTACACAGCCACTACTTTATAAATTTATATATAATTCTTTTCTATAATACTAACTTATCTTCGCAATCAAATATATTCCGCAAATGTTAACAATTAATACTGGTCGATCGTCCGCTTAGCCTCAAATTTGTGTTGGAGGCGCGATCAGTCTCTTATTTCCTTATGGCACCATCAAAGTCGCCGTGATACTCCATTTATACATTATTTACTCATCCTGATAATAGTAGCAAATATATCCAATCACAAGATGTTTGTTAATAGAATTGGTGTAAGAATGGCTAGACCATCATTGATGTTTACAAAACCAATAAGATTTCAGTTCCGTTTGAACTCAACTGTTAAGAAAGCTTATGAACCAACAAAATCTGAACTTGAAGCTGCTTCAAAGATGAGTTGGGAACAATTCCTGAATTTAAGGAAAGTTCAAAAACGTTATGGTATGGTAGGTTCTATACTTGCTGCACTTTTAGCTATGGGTGGTTCCTTCTCATATTTTTCAACTATTGAAATCGATCCAACAGAAACTTTATTCGGTTTAGATATCTTCACAGTTTACGTTGGTGCTATTTTATGTACAGGTTTTGTTGGATTCATGTTTGGACCTTCTCTCGTTGGTGATCCATTATTTGCTTTGATGAACAGAAACATAATGAATACTTATAGAGTTAAACAAAAGTTATTCCTTAAACATATCGCAAAAATGAGAGTCGATGCTTCTAGACAAAGTATGAACAATCCAGTTCCTGATTACTATGGTGAGAATATTGGCTCTTTAAAAGATTACAGACAATGGTTAAGAGACTGTAACGAATACAGGAGAAAGGCCAAACAATTTTTATAAAGAAAACTTTTTAGATTCTCTCTTTTCCTATCAACCACAATTCATTCCTTTTACTACCTGTGTATAATTATATATTGATAACCTGTTTTAACAGTAGAATTTTTGCAGTCCTTGAAAGTAGTCATAATTTTGTCTGCTCAGTATTAAAAGTTAGATGGTGTCAAGCGATCGAAGCGAATTCTGTCTCAATTTTCCACTTTGCTCGAGTAAAGAAAGGAATGACAAGCGTACATCAGCGTTAACTAACACTACAATTTCTTTTACATATTTTCATATTAACACAAACTTCAATGTCACAGGAGGATATTTATCTTCAGTCCTACCCATTCACTACAGCAGCTGCAATAATAGGTTTTGTTGACCGTAAGGTTAGCGCAATTTTACTTGATGGACGTGTAATAATAGGTGTTTTAAGAACTTTTGATCAGTTTGGTAACCTTGTTATTCATGATGGTGTTGAAAGAATATTCTTAACTGATAAGAAACAATACGCTGAAAGTCAGATTCAACAAATTTACGTTATTCGTGGTGAAAATGTTTTAATGATGGGTGATTTAGATATTGATACAGAAGATAACGCTATTATTGGAATGGAAAGAATCGATTATATCGATGCTTACAACCAACACAAAGAAATAATTAAAGAATGTAAACTTAAAGGTTCTAGAACTTCCAAACTTGTCACAAAGAAAGGTATTTATGGTACTGCATACCCTGGTTAATTACTATTTGGTATAAAATTAAGTCATATCATCGTTGTATATTAATAAATCATTCAATTTCATGTAATACATCATCCTTTTCACTGAATAATGTATATTCCGGATCTTTACCAATAGGAAATCGTTTCACAGTCCCACATTCACAAGTTATTTCAAGTACATCACAATGTGGGAGTTTCTTACGTGATTCGTTCTTTATTCTGGTTTTAGATGTTAAACCATCAATCAATAATCGATTGCATTTCTTGCATACTGTTCGTTTTATATCAGGGTGCATCTTTAAAACAGATTTTTTACTAACCAAATCCATATGGTTTAAATATACCCTTGATAAAATATCTGTAGCCCTTTTCTTTTCACCACTTAGCTCAGATTTTACCTTTTTGAATGTCATCAATGATCCTAATTTGTAAAGATATGTAACACGTTGATGGTGATCCTTCTTAGGCACAGAATTAGGTATTCTTGGTTGTTTCCCTTGTTTGCCACTTTTCTTCGATTGATTCATTATCTTTTTGTTTGGTTGAACTCCCACTTTTAGATCTTCCTTATCTTCATTCTTTATAGGTTCCATATAGAGTAGAATTTTCCTTAGGGTGGAAGATCAAAAGTTTAGTAATAAATCTTATTCATGGATCTAAAATTCACGAACATTCAAAACCGAAATTTCGTGAGAAGTGCTCCAGCAGCTTTGAAGGCAAAAACTATCTTTCCTAGGAAAAGCAACAATATCAACTTCAATAAAACACAAACAAAGTAATGAGTGGTTACGATAGTGCATTGTCTATTTTCAGTCCAGATGGACACGTTTTCCAAGTTGAATACGCCCTTGAAGCGGTTAAAAGAGGTACATGCGCAGTTGGTGTTAAAGGTGTTGATACAGTTGTACTTGCTTGTGAAAGAAGAACAACGCTAAAACTTCAAGATCCTAGAGTTACACCAACTAAAATAAATAAAATTGATTATCATGTTCAACTAGCCTTTGCTGGTTTGAATGCAGATGCTAGAGTTTTGATCGATAAGGCTAGAGTAGAAGCACAATCACACAAACTTACATTGGAAGATCCAGTTAGTGTCGAATATTTGACAAGATATGTTGCGGGAATTCAACAGAGATATACACAAAGTGGTGGTACTAGACCTTTTGGTATTTCTACTTTAATTGCAGGATTTGATGAAAACGATAATGTTCCTAAATTGTACCAAACTGAACCATCAGGAATATACTCTGCATGGAAGGCACAAGCAATAGGTAGAAGTAGTAAAACAGTGAGAGAATTTTTGGAAAAGAATTATCCAACAGAAGAACCACTTAATGAAGCGGAAACTATCAAGTTAGCAATTAAGGCTTTATTGGAAGTTGTTCAAACAGGTGCAAAGAATATTGAAATATCTGTTATGAAACCAAATGCAAACCCAAAACCTTTATCTAATGAAGAAATCGAAGCAGTAGTGAAAGAAATTGAAGATGAGAAAGCTGCTGAAGCTGAAAAGAAAAAGCCAAGATCAACAGAATAAATAGATTAGAATTGTGTACATGAATACTTATCTTATAAAGTTTTAGTTCTACCTTTGACATCGATGAATCCATCATCATCATCACCATCATCCCAATTATCATTAACATTCGATGTAGACACAGACGGTGTTTTAAGCACAAATTTTGGTGCCATTAATGCCTTTGGAATAATTTCAATCATCACTACACTTTTTCCAATATTGGCACTAGGATCTATTATACCTTCATACATTGGCTTCTCCATACATTTCAAAGTTAAAACAACAGTAGCTAATTCTTTACCTGTTGACTTATCATACAATGGTCTCTGTTGCGTAACTAGCATAACATATTCTTCAGCAAATAAAACACTTGTAGAATTGTAGTTATATTCAATAGCCTCTAATGTTCCCAATGCTAAATTATCAATATCATCAACTTTAAAGTAATCAGCGATCCCTTGCTCATTGCTCCAAAATGCATCAATAATTCTGTTCATTTCAAAATGCGCAATTTGGCTGTAAACGACATCTGGAGATGGTAAAATTAAAGGGTTATCTGCACGTTGAGGTTTGAAAACCAATGAAGAGTCGGCAATATCATTCCATACTTTCACTAATTTTTTAGATTTTGTGTAGTTGTTGATTTTGTAAAATAACCACCCACCTATAGCTAGCGGAGGAACGACTATAACAAACATGGGTAAGGCAACAAATATAACAAGAGATGCAGTTGCCCCAACCAGACCTAGTATTTTCACGCTATCAGGAATACGAGACCATAATCTTCCTATTATTCCTGAATTGACATAATTTTTAGGAGGTCTATAGTAATTGGTGATGGAAGTATTGCTGAAACATCTTAGCACATTATTTTTAATTTGCTTGGAAAGCGTAACTTGAGGTATCAAATGGGGGTTTGTTCTCAAGAGTGACGTTCCCTTGACATTATTTAGAGATGTAAAACTTCTAAAACTTCTAAAACTTCTGAATGATGTTTTAAGTTGTGGTGTAAATTTGATCATCGTTATACCAGAAAAAGCATTTTCATTCATGAGATGTATGTAGGATCTGTGCGAAAAGTATTAATTATTCACTCAAGACTTCGGCTCTTCCGAATTCAAAGTTACATACACAAATAGGTAGATCAGGTAGTAAATTATTTCAATTTACATTTAAAATATTAATGATTATCAAATTATATTATACATGGCGTACAGCTTTTGGCATTTTGCTAGCAAAAACAAGATATGAGGTATGCGTCTTAACTTCATGTTCAAGCCTAGTAACATCTACCCATTCATATCCTTCTTCACCTTCAATAATACGTTTACCTTTACCAAATGGATTGAATCCGTAATCCTTTTCTTTTGTTTTATTACGATCTGCTCTAGGATGTTTTCCTGCCTTGATTAAAGCTAAACCTTCACGTTGCTTCTCTCTCACATACTTGAGCCTTTTAATAGCATCGGAAACATCCCTTTTCATAGCTTTATGTGATTCCCACAATCTTCCTTGAACTTCTGTCAGTTCGATATGTATCCATCCGTTATCTTGGAGAGATTGAACTGTTTTCACTACTTGTTCAAAACAGGGGGAAAAACAACAGATGCCAACTTTTCTTTTCATGGATATCACTTTGTCTAAACGGGGAATAGCCTCCCAAGGAGATGGCAAATCCAAAAACACTGTATCAGCATCTAATTCTACATTTTCAATTTCAAATCCGTTTTTACACACATCTCTATGCGTAATTGTCGTGTTTGTAAGGTTATGATTTTCAAATTCTTCCTTAGCTTTTTCAAATCTTGTCTCATGAAATTCAAATGTAAATAATTTACCTTCATCATTTACAGTTCTTGCAAAAGCATGCGTAAATGATCCAGAACCAGTTCCAGCTTCGATAACTCTTGATCCGTCTATAACGTTTAAACGTTGAAGAATATATGATGAATCCGGAGTATATACAATCTGAGTTCTATGTGGTAGAGACATAGTCCATAATTCAGGAGCTGGTTGCAAAAGATAAACAAAGCCACGTTCCTTTGGAGTTGTTATTTGTGAACCATATTCAAGACCGATCATGGAATCATGAGGAAAATTTCCAAATCTGGTGTTGAAATTTTCACCTTTTGTAACATATAATGGTTTTATGATGGTACGTGAGACATAAACCAACACCAAGTCTCCCTCTTCAATGTATTTTTTTCTATTTATGAATGGCATGGGTGTTTCTTGCAAATTCACAAAACCGTTTGCATAGTCTAGGTGAAAAATATCGTAGTCTGAACTAAAATAAAAAATTCTTGAGATCTACAAACCGTCTCCTCACGTGTCACGTGTGGGGGAAAAAAAATCATTGCGGCGGCTCAGCGCTTTCTGTGTTTGTTTTAGTCCGGATTATTTTTTTTTTATTTCGCGTCGATGGGCCAATTTCCAGGCGGCTCAGCAAGGGCAAAGTTGGGCTTTTGTGGGTTGAGAGCTTTGCTCGTCGCGGAACGCGATCGCGCTAACAGGGACTAAGAAAACCGTGGAGGATATTGCCCTTTCGGGGAAAAAATCAACAAACGTAAATATTCCATCTCAAGCAAACAATTGTTTGATTTTGTTTTATTTTGTCCTTTTGGGGTTGTTTTGAATAACACTGTGTGATAGATTCTACATAGGAGAGCTTACACAGATCTTGGCTAGACAGAAAATCACGACTTGTTTTCAACGCTTCAGTTTGTTTTCTCTTTACTTTCCCATACAACTGGATCAACTTCATCACCCAAACATCACTTAAAGATATTTAATTCACTCTCTTGCTCCATATTGCATCTGAAGTTATTCCTGATAATCGAAAATCATAGTATCTGTCACGTTCTTTTAGTTTATTTATCAAATATACTTATCTGAATATATTCAATTTCTTTGTTAACATAGCAAAATTACCTATCACAAACTCATATTTTATTAGAATTTACTACGTTCATAACAGTTGTCATATTACAAAGTTATACTTCATTAAAAATCTACTATACCCTTCACTTTCATTGATTTAAATACAACATCTGATCTTCATTATAGATCACTTTCAATTAATTTCCTTTAAACTCTTCAATCGTTAATCTTTAAAAGATAATTCTAATCAAAAAATATGTATAGAAGTATCAATCAAAATAGCCAATCCCTAAATGACGAAAATCAGCAGGCGTTGAATAAAACAAATTCCGCAACGGGAAAACATCAAGTTCAATCACAAACACAGAAACGTTCTCGTACGGTTTTAGGAGTTATTCCAGATCATGAATTGAATTCGATTCATAATCAAAACTTTTCCCAGTCTCAACAACAGACACACTTTAATCAAGAACCAGATCATTATTATTCCAGACAGCAAGAAATAGACCAACAGCTTCAACTTCAACAACAAAATAGAAAGAAGATACCCGTTTTAGTTGAACATCAAGAACAGCATAAACAACATTATTATGAACAACAAAACTATAACGTCTCATCACCCACTAGCACAGTTGAAATCCATGAACAGATGGATGTGGTTAATTGCTCACATCAAGATGACTTTGACGTGGAAGAAGACGAAGAAGATGAAGATATTGCTGCAGAAAATACATCTCCCGTGCATGAACCATTATCTCCAATTCTGACTGATTCTATTAGAGAGAAGATTGACTACGTATACTCCAAGTTTTCTCGTGATACCCTTGACCCTGATGATGAAGATACTTATGATGTTACAATGGTAGCAGAATATGGTAATCGAATTTTTAACTACTTGCATTTATTAGAGACGAAATACAAACCTAACCCAAAATACGTGGAGGATGTTCAAGAAGATTTAGCATGGGCACATAGATCTACTTTAATGGATTGGCTGGTTCAACTTCATTCAAGATTCAATCTTTTACCAGAAACATTGTACTTATCCGTTAATATCATTGATAGATTTTTGAGTAAAAGACGTATTTCACTCACAAGATTTCAACTTTGTGGTGCCGTGGCACTTTTTATTGCTGCCAAATATGAAGAAATCAATGTACCAACTGTTTCGCAAATGGTTTATATGGTTGGAAATCAATATTCCAGGGACGCATTTTTAAAAGCAGAAAGATTTATGGTTGAAGTTCTTGGATTTGAATTTGGTTGGCCTGGACCTATGTCGTTTTTAAGACGTGGTTCTAAAGCTGATGATTATGACAATGAAGTGAGAACACTGGCTAAATATTTCCTAGAGGTTACCATAATGGATGCAAGATTTGTTGCATCCCCACCGAGTTGGTTAGCAGCAGGCGCACAATATTTATCGAGAAGAATGCTTGGACGGGGAGACTGGACTGATGCTCATATTTATTACACAGGCTATACATCAGAACAACTAGAACCATTGGCCCTCATCTTGGAGGAGTGTTGTTTGTCTGCGGAAGAACATCATAAAACCATCTACCAGAAGTATAGTGAGAAAAGATTTAAAAGGGCATCAGTATATGTTCAACAGTATCTACGAGAACTTTATGACTTCCAACATTAGTTGTATAATTAGTATTAATTTTTAACAAACTAAGTAACTGATTAACCAGAGACAAATCACGAAATAGTTCCTTTGAAATGTCAACATTTCAATTTCAGGGTTACACATAACAAAATATCACGTGAGCAAAATTGTAGGGTTTGTACAATATTTGAAAACTGCGCGCATTGTTTTGGAAGCTGTGACTGCGAAAAGTTTTTCCTGTATGCGTCGCGTTGAGCGGACAGCTCTGAGGACAGAGGGGGCGTCTCACTGTGTATGCAAAAAATTACCATAATGAAGATATTGATAATAACGATTCAGACGTTGACTTCATAACCTAGTATACCATATACATATTAATATAACAAGATGTCTGGTTCCGGTGCTCAAGGTACTAAGTTTAGAATGTCAGTATGTATTATTTTTACAACCACAGATCATGGAAACATCAATTTAATCAATCATTTTGTTAAAATGAAAATTTAATTTAAAGAACAAGATGCAGACTTTCAGATATTTCAATACTGACTGAAACATGCTAATAAAATATCAGATTTATATTATTACAAGTTACCAACGCTTATAATGTCAAAGATAGGGTCAGATATGTCAATTATCAATTTTCATCAATCCTCACACAAGTTAAACCATTCACATGACACATACCCGATATAAAGATGTTTCCCTTATAAGATTACAGAACGAATTACTAACATTTTTTAATTACTTTTTATTTTAGCTTGCATTACCAGTTGGTGCAATCATGAACTGTGCAGATAACTCTGGTGCAAGAAACTTATACGTTATGGCTGTCAAGGGTAACGGTGCAAGATTAAACAGATTACCAGCAGCTTCTGCAGGTGATATGGTTATGGCAACCGTTAAGAAGGGTAAGCCAGAATTAAGAAAGAAGGTTATGCCAGCTATCGTTATCAGACAATCCAAGCCATGGAGAAGAAGAGACGGTACTTACCTTTACTTCGAAGATAACGCAGGTGTCATTGTTAACCCTAAGGGTGAAATGAAGGGTTCTGCTATTACTGGTCCAGTTGCAAAGGAATGTGCTGACTTATGGCCAAGAATTGCTTCCAACTCTGGTGTTGTTGTTTAAGTAAAACAAATCAAGTGGTGCAAGGAAAATATTATAAACCTTTGTATAACATAGTAAACCTTTTAATTCGTTATTCAAGTAAATTTATGGAGTTAGTTTATGTTGGACCCCTGTGTGGCACGAAATTAAATTTTAATGCTCAACTTAATCTGATGTCTTTTCGACACGATAATATATTTATTTTTTTCGATAATTGATTTGCAAAGATAGATGTTACATGATTCTTTGGAATCAATATGCGGTATGTTGAATTCTTGATATTTTTCTATTTTTGAATTCATAATTTACTAACACAATGGTTTTGTCAAGAACTTTTATTATCAAATAAAATCCGTGATAGGAACGAAGCTTTAGAAAGGCTACAAGATATTAATTTTAATCTTCCATCTACAATCAATCTAATTAGTCCTGAATTAGTAATTAAGGTAGTGAATTGTTTAGATGTATTCTTGAACTCAGACATAATAATATACGAGAAATCCAATGCTAATTCTGTGGTTGAGGCACGTTTGAACAAAGCTTCATCTATACTAAAGCTAATTATAATACATGTTTGGGGTAATCCTAAATTTGCATCTCTATACAAACCAAGACAAAGTGAGAAACTTGTTGAAATATTGATTAAACATTTCACCTATCAGCCTTTTGATGAGGCCACTCAAGTATGTGAACCTGTGGTTTTGAATATGACGAAGGCTTTGAATTTTCTTCTTGAGATTCAATGTTTTAAAGACCATATGTTTTCAAACACACATGAGTTAATACTAGACAAGAGTTTAATATGTTTGAATATGATACTTTCAGACTCTTACAATTCTTCTAAAAATGAAAACTTTACAATTGAGTTATTATCACTTATCTATCAGTTTATATGCCCTAGAAATACTTCAGATTTGAGAATTCTCAAAAATGATCATAAGGATTACTATACAAGAACTTTCAACTTTTGTTTGCTTTATTTTAAGAATGTTTTCTCTAAAAACAAAAGAGAAAGGGAGTCAATGATTTTTATTTTTCGAATGATTAATAAGTGTATTATTCTGTCATCCACTGAAAATGTGAAACTGTCTCATCAATTTTATAAATTAGGTGTTCAATTTATTCTTGAAGTCAAAGCAATCACTTCTCTAAGATTTGTCTCTGAAATTGCTCTTTTCATTAACATCATCCCCCCTTTCATAAATTTGAATGATTTACAGAAACTTGAGGGTGACAATTGGGATATGGACCTTTGTGGGGAATTGACTTCTAAAACAGTGCCAACTGCAGTGTCTAAATTGGACAGATCAGAATCATCTCTGATTTTTTCTGCTGCCGTAAAGGCTTCTTCAGAGGCGGAGGATAGCGTAGTTCTATCAGATTCACAAGGCTCAGATGACGAAAATATTTCAAGGAAAAGGATGCATCCGGAATCTTCAGACTTTGACTCAAACATTATTAATTTGGGGAAACTTTTTGAAATAGTTTTTAGTTTGTTAAACGACAGTACTTTCCGGCGACAATTAGATCTTGAAAATGACAGTGTCAAATTTAGATTAAACCCTGTTAAGAAAGAACAAACTAATCTTTTTAGCTTTGAATATCTTTACCTTAAGAATGATAACTCCCCGACACCATGGTTACTGAGGTTAGGATTATGTAGAATCTTGGTTTCTTTCTACAGTTTATGTTCTGAGGCGAATTCCTTTGTCAAAATTAAAACCAAGAGGTTTCAGGGAGAACTGGTTCATTTAGGTGATTCTTTTCAGTTATCAGAATATCTTCTATACTTTGATGATGCAACTTCTTTTTTTCTTTCCATCATTATTGACGATCCATACAGAGATAGCAACAATTTGCTTGTTATAAGCCAAATGTTTACATTGTTTTTGGCATACATTCCATCGAGTCATAATGAATTACATTCTAATCATATAATAGAAGATTTTTCCAAAAATGAAAATGAAATTTTATCACAGATAATTAATGCTTTTGAAAAACACAATTCAAATGTGAACTTTTGGCTCTTTTATGCAGCAACAGTTTTTTACACTGTATGTTATACATACAATACTTCCAAAGGAATTGCAGCTGAGAGAATCACAGAACACAATGATTTTGAAAAAATGATGAAATACTCTCTAGAGTTTCTAAAAGAACCCTTGATGTCCAAAATAGCATGTAACTTTCTTTCCATAGTTTCATTGTTTCATTTTCAGTTGAATTCATCTAAACTCTCATTGAGCAAATCACTTTTACAGCAATATCAAAATGTCATAGAGTTATCTGAAATCAACGGCCCCCCTCAAATTAATGAAGAATCAATGTTTTTTTGGATAACGTCTTCTCTAGTATGCAAAAATTATAACTTTGCAAATGCCAAACTCTTTATTTCTTCCAATAATGATGAAATTAATTTGTTCAGTTACCGAGTTTCTAATTGGCTTATAAGTAGGCTAGATTCTTTAAATAATCTTACACTTTTGGATGATGTGTTGGATGCCATACGTTTTGTAAAATGGCTTCTAGGCAGTACAGTTGTATTTTTTGGCGATGAAACTATTCTAAATGATGATTCTTACAAAGGTGACCAATACATTTTTTTTGAGACCATCAAAAGTAATGTTAAAGTGAGCAGTTATATTTTACAGAAAAATTTCACTGATACCGAAGATTATAGTATTAATTTTAAGAACATTCCGGGGACAAAGTTATCTACCAATTCAGAAACTAAAACAAGAATTCAAGATTCTTTTTCACGTTTTATTGACAAAACATTTACTTTAAACGATCATACTTGGTTGAAATGGACCATATGCGTTAATAATTTATTTGAAAAAGATAATAACATGTTACCGTGTCGTAGTTGGTGCAACATGCTAGTGGACCGACTCAAAAGTTTCAAGGATATGAAGGAGTTGTCAATAATGCTACACATATACTATGACAGTATGCTTATGTTTAGATCTGCAAATTTGATTCATGCAATTTCACAGTCGGAAATTGTAGAGCTAACTTTATATTTATTGAATTCTGACGACGGTTCAAAAAGATCAACAGAAGCCGTAGATATTTTTGACTCATTTATTGGATCAAACTTGAATAATTTAACTGAGAGATTTGCAGATTATTACAAATATAGATCACCGCTGCTCAAATTGACATGTTCAAAGTTAGAGCAAAAGGCTATGAAGTTTTTCTTATACCTTTATGACTTTTCGACAACTAAATCAATTGAATTTGCAGTTTCCTTCAGCTCCAGAATAAAATCAAAATTTCAGTTTCTTGCTACGCAATATGAGTTGATGAAGTTTTTTGACAATAAAACTCCTGAACTGTCTGATTCTATTTTAGACCAACTGTACAATCACATTACATTATTACTAGAAGCTCACGATACAAAGATGTTTGAAGCTTCGTTAGTTATAATATGTGATCTCTTTGATAGGTTCAGCCACATTTGGAGCAAATCAAATATTGGAATAGAAGCGGACGGGAAAGCATTATATGATTTTCTTGCAAATATTGACAGTAGAAATATGCTCCATACTGTTGATTCCGCCGTTGCATTTTTTAAATTTATGCTGAAGCTATTGCTACATGCTTCTCATTTAGATATTGGCCTCAGCACAGACAAACTTCATGAAAACATCATAGGAAACTTTGGCTCTTTTAGAAATTTAGAAAAGTTTATTGTTGCACCGCAGATAAAAGATTATATTAAAGCACGCTCTATTGAACAGATTGAAATATACAGCGCATTTGTAGGATCATTTAGCTCACCACAGCAAGCGATTGAAAAATCAGCAATGTTTTGCTACTTTATGGTGATTATTTCTCAAAGTTCTGAATCCCTGATTATAGCATGCACGTGCAATTTGCTGCAGTTGTCGCAATTCAACCAAATTAAGGCTTATTTGAAATCTGCAATCATTAGCATTGCGGTTATGAATGGTATTAAAGATGTGCATTCATTATTTTGGAACTTTAAAGAAGTATTTTTAAGATGTTGGGAGGGCTTTGGTACTCCAATCACTCATTTTCCATACACGCTATTTGGTTTTAATTCTTTGGCTCATTTCTACCGCAAGAACTACAAGGAAATTATTGGTTTGTCTTTAGCTTACAATAAGTTAGATAACATTTCAGTTCTTGCAAAGTCACTTTCCATGAAAGAACTATCTTTAATTAATGATTCTATGGCACTGTCAATAACCTTTTCATGGACCAAAGGCGGGGCTCGAAATAAGGTTTTCAAATTTCTTGAAACATATTATAAATCACCTAAGATGTTAAAGACCAATATCAAAGAGCAACTAATATTGATCATCTATAATCTTTTGAGATATTGTGATTGTTCTATGGAAAATGATTTGATTTCTGTTTTTGAATCTAGTGCGGACGATAAAGACTTGCTCTTTACAAGGAATACATCGAAGGTTGTTTTTCTTGAAGAATATGAGATGTACATAAAACCTAAAAGTTGCGTGGATATGATAAAGTATTTTGCTGATACATCCGGATTGAATGAAATTTGGACTTCACCTCTATTATATCATTTAGTTTCAAAGGTACTATTATTGATCGAAAATTCCATTTTCAAAAATGAAAAGTTATTGCATGTAAGAAGATTAAAATTGTTGATTATTATGGGAGCTGATGCACTTACTGATAGTAATGTTTGTGAGCTCATTGTTACAAATATTTCACCCTTGCTCAAAACTTCATATCTTATCAATGAAGTAGCTCCAGTAATAAAATTAATCTTGAAGACTCATTCTCTTGCACCATCAAGGTTAACGACCCGTACTTGTTTTATTCTGCTTGACACTCTTTTACATTTAGATCGAAATGAGGTATCTTTGCAGATAGCTATGTCTCTTGAGAAGGTAAATTTTACAGAGCAATTGAAAGAGTATTACCAAGTTTATATATATGCATTAAAATCATATACAACACGATCATTTAATACTGATATTGATTTACATTCTTTCATCACTCGTGCTTCTTTGGAATCATCCGAGACTGCTGTAGCGATAAAGTTATTGTCTTCATTATTTGAAAAAAATCCAACATTTGAAGGTTTAGTCTTAACAAAAGCCAACTTTAGTCTTTCAGCGGAGCATATTCAGAATCTCTATAACATCAAATTAAATTTTGGATCTCTTTTATCAGGCTCTATGCTGAATTGGATTGGGAAATGCCTGGCAATCTATTATCAGCATACAGGTAAATGTCCAAAATCAGAGAAATGTGAGTATGACACATATCTTTTAAAAAACAGTAGCTACATAGATTTCAACAATGAAATGAAGTCATTGAATATGCTATTCATTAAAATGATAAACGACACGAAATCTTGTTCATTGAAGCAAAAATATTGTTTTGAAACTATAGTTGGTGTCATTATCAATAGACAAAGAGTTCAAATGGAGAACTTGGCTTTGGTATTATCATATGATGATTTATTTCTTGCTATGGAAAGCTACATTCAACCTATCGGTAACTATCTTTGTTCATTATTGATTGATCAAGTGGAAGACGAAACTTTAGCTTATTACAAAAGTACGTTAGATCAAGTGCTGAATGGTTTCACAACTTCGATAAACGCATATAAGTTTAAAGACTGGATGTCTCAAATTCTGTTCTCTCTTATAAACGAGCTTTCTTCTCAGACACCCATAATACTCTTACTTGCAACTTACCTTTGTCATATTCCAGAATTTGCAATAAAATGTTTCTGTCCACTAATCTTATACTACGTTGAAAACCAGCCTTCAAAGCGCAGCCAAAATATTTCTAAAATGATTCAGGAGTTTTTTAAACAAGATTTTAGATCTCATGAAAGGGAAGCAGTGGAAATCTTTGTGGAATTGGTTTTGCTGATTCGTCTAGGAAACAAAACGGCAAATGATAAATTTATTTCTTTATTATCCAACGTAGATATGATGTTGGTTATAGAGGCAGCGTTATACATCAAAAAGTTTAAAACAGCGTTGATGCTGTATGAAGATTATATTGCTAAAAAGGGAGACAATACTTCTGACATTTTATTCAGTAATCCAAATGATTTGGATCGATTGAAAACAATTTATTCTGGCTTGGAAGATAGAGATTTGAATTCGGGCTTACCAACTATTCCTGAATTGGAGTACGGCGTATTAAATTTGAGGGTTAACTCAAGATGGGGAGAAATGATGTTTAACAATGCCATATTTGATACCTGTTTGAAAAAAGGGGATAACAATATGTTGAAATCAATAAATGAAGTTTCCCATGGAATGATGAACATGGGGTGGGCAGGAGCATCTAACATTATTTCTGAGTACTCACGCAATAAAATCAGTTCACACTTGAATGATGATGATCAACTATATGAGCAATTATGGAAATTGAGCCAGTGGGATATTCCAACTGTGAACGAACCTAAAAGTGAAAACAAATCTATCTACTCTATGTTGAAAAACATTAAAGACGATTTAGAATTGAACAAAGAATATTCCAATACTCTTGCAATAAACTTGCTTCAATTGGATACTGAGAAATTTGGTCGCATTGATGACACTTCTACAGAGAAACTTGAATCTTGGATGAGGACTTTAACAATTTGCTTTTGCATTAATGAAATGGTTTCCTCAGATGAAGAATTGTGTCTTAACTTTGACAATTTTGTTAGTTCTACGGAATGGTTTAACAATGCTACATGTGCCGAGTTTGAAAACATTCTTTTAAGTCGATATGCACTACTTGAGCTGATTGGAAGTACACAAAAATTGCAGCCAAATGATAATTTCATGTCTAAGAGAAAAGGTTGTTGGAGTGCTGCAGTAAAAGAACTACACAGATATAACTCATTGATGATTTCCAAAAATCAAATTCAGAAATCGATAAATGCTTCTGTTATGTTGGATCACATCTCTAAATCTGTTTTTGAATTGAAGGAACCTGGTATTGAAAGAATTGCCAAGTTTAACCTTGCTCGATCATTTTGGATTGAAAAGTCAGACACAAGATTTCCGATTGACACTTTGAAAGACATAATTGAAAATGATATAAGTTCACA
The DNA here is from genome assembly GCA_030570285.1 of Pichia norvegensis. Lineage (NCBI taxonomy): Eukaryota > Fungi > Ascomycota > Pichiomycetes > Pichiales > Pichiaceae > Pichia > Pichia norvegensis. The sequence continues at coordinate 20,133 of JAJLVM010000212.1, forward strand.
ACAGAAAGCAGTTACATTATCCTCCAGTGAAATTAAAAACTCAAGTTTTGGTATAAGTACCAATTATCTTCTTGCTACTTTAACACAATGGTGCGAAGAATCAAAACAGGAAACCTCTACTACACTTATGGAGAAATATGTCAGTAAAATTGTTGAAGGTTTTGAGAAAAATCCTGGGCTAAATAAAGAGAGGGATACAGGCTTAACGTATCATATAATAGCAAAATTTTGTGATGACCAGATTTTACAGAACCAGAACAATTCTTTAGGGCAAAATTTATCCCATTCCATTACATTACTAGACCAAGATATAGCATCTTTGACAAAGTTTGTTAAAGAGGAGAACCTTGACAACGAAAAGAAGAAGTACGCAATACAAGATTTGAACCGTTTAAAGATGAGACACAAAACACAATCTAAAGAACTTACTTTATTGAAAAAAGAACGCAATAACTATGTAGTGAAAGCAATAAGTTTCTACTTTAAATCCATTGCTTTTCGCAATCATAATTTTATTGAGACTGATATTGATAGATTTTGTTCACTATGGATTGAGCATAATGACATTACATTAAATGAGGCAGATCTTCTTGGTTTACCAACATCTAATTTTGTTCCATGGAGCAATCAATTGGTTTCAAGGCTTCTCGATGAAAAATCTACTTTTCAGGGACTATTGAAAAATCTTATTATCAACATTGCGTATTCACATCCTTTCCACATACTATATCTGTTAAAATCTTTAAGACTAATTAAAAAGGAGTCCGATGATAATGCTGCAGTTTCTAGAGGAACAGTTGCAGAACAGATTTGGGAAATTCTCCTTGACTCTCCTGAAAAATTTAATGTCGAAGGTTTCCATGATATAGTACAATCCATTGATTCATTTGCCGACAAATCAGTGGATATTGCTAACATAAAGCTGAAGAATTCTAAAAAAATATCATTGCAAAAGTTACCCCAGGGGAAATGGTGGAGAAATGATTTACCTGGGATAGCTTTACCATCTCCAGTGAAAAGTATTGAAATTAGAGAAAATCGGCCTTACCGTGCATCTGAATTACCTATTATGCTAAGAGTAAGCGATAATATAGTTACCGCATCTTCTGGTGTTAGTCACCCCAAAATTATGAAGTTTCTGCTATCCACAGGTGAAACTCAAAAGATGTTAATGAAGGCGCCTGATGACCTTCGTCAAGATTCTATTATGAAACAAGTCTTTGAAAAGGTCAACAGACTTTTGAGACAAGATATTGAAACACGGAAAAGAAATCTGCGAATTGTAACATACAATGTTTTACCACTTGGACCAACCTCAGGTATTCTCGAGTTTGTCCCCAATTCAATGCCATTAGTTGATATTTTAAAATTGTTACATAAACACGATTTGATGGATATCAACGAAGCAAGGATGAAAATGAAGGAAGTTCAAACTCAATCTAAATCAGTGAGATACCAAACATACAAGGAGATTTGTAAGAAAATCAAACCATGCTTGAAAGATTTTTTCTTCAACAATTTTACCTTACCTGATGCATGGTTTAATTCCAGGACACTATATTGTCATGGAATTGCAACGACATCAATCACGGGATATATTCTAGGTATCGGTGATCGTCATTGCAATAACATTCTACTTGATAAGTCTTCAGGAGAACCGATTCACATCGATTTTGGTATAGCTTTTGATCAAGGTAAGTTGTTGCCTATTCCAGAAACTGTACCATTTAGACTAACTAGAGATATAGTGGATGGAATGGGAGTTACAAAAGTGAATGGAATGTTCAGTAAAAGTTGTGAGCATGTTATGAGAGTACTAAGAACAAACACGCAATACATTGCTAGTATTTTGGATGTTCTCAAGTATGATCCGTTGTACAGTTGGACTCTTTCACCTCTAAGGAAAAAGAAATTACAGCAGATCTACTTTAATGATGACGAAAATAATATAACCGGAATTGAAGAATTTGTTAAAGCAGATATTGGATCGGAAGCCAATACTGCCATTGAAACAGTCAAAAAGAAATTAGAAGCTAAAGGTTTGAGTGATGAAGCTGTTGTAAGGGAGTTGATACGTGAAGCTGTTGACCCTAAAAATCTTTGTCTTATTTTTATGGGTTGGAGTCCTTTTTTATGACTTTTCTAATTTTGAAAGCTTTTATAAATTATAATAATATAAAATACATAATCAAATATAAATTATACGGCTAGTGTACAGTAGAAATGCTTACGTTGAATTAATTCCTGACATCTACGGCGTCTCTACTTCCCCATCTTTGATTATTGTCGTTGCCGCCATGGTTATTATTCCTATTGTTTCGTCTGTTATTATTGTTATTGTTGTTGTTTCTGTTTCTTCTATCTCTGTCTCTGTTGTTGTTGCTGTTGTTATGATTTTGTCTGTTATGGTTGTCTTTTTCTCTCTGTTGCTGGTCTTTGAATTTTTCAATAAATTCGTTTCCCATTTTAAAAAGCTTAATTCCAATACCTTTTAAGTAAACATGATCAATGTGATTAAATGGTTCACCTTCTTTCAAGGAAATGCAAGCATCGATTAGTGTGACGTTCATGTAAGAATCACAGTTTTCAAGCGTTCCGTTGGCAATTCCACCATTTTTGAGCTCCACCACAACGGTTTCACCTTTAACCGCATTAAGCAAATATAATGGTAACATTTGCAAAGAATTCTTTTATTATATTATGGAAGATACCCAATGTAATCAACTATTTTAAGTTCCTTCTATTCTAAAATTATAGAATACCATTCATTTTCTTGTTGGGGACGGTGAACAGAAAAGCATTCAATCGCGAAGATCGCAAGATCTAAAGTGCGACACTGAAATGTGTTGCATGGTTGCGCAATGAGAAAAATCAGTGAGGGCTGGTTTCGGCATAGAGTCGTGAACGGACAGCTTGATAGTGCCGTCTACATATTCCCCCTTGAAAGACTTGAGAAGAAACGGTTACGCTATAAAAGACACACTGGGAACCAATGCGGACTTCTGATTTCTCCAATAACAAGTGTTATCCACTTGAAATGGTGAACACAGACAGTTCCGATTCTAGAATTCGTTTGGATTGCAGAACTGGATCATCTGTTACCATATCCAATTCCCGAATTTTCGTGTTTGGAGGATGCGTTTTACCGATTGATATACCAGCTGGATTTGAGATTGAGCAATTATATGAAAAAATTGATTCAAAGATCAAAGAGTTAAATACTGATGAAAAGTCCGATAAAATAGATTATAACTCCTATTTATCAGCAGAATGTTTCAGATTGAGTTTAATTAACCGAAAGTGGAATCATTATAAACTGAAAGAATCATTGGAAGTACCATCACCCAGAATGTTTCATTCAATGTCTGTTTATGATAATTATATCTTTGTGATGGGTGGATTGCGGTTTGATAAAAATAATAAGTTTGAAGTCTTGAATGATATCTGGAGATTTGATACGATTGATAAAATTTGGAAATGTTATTATCCAAATGGAAATGATCTGATAATGCCACGTTATGATCATGTTTCGTTTGTGGTGGATACATGTGAAATGTTTGACGCATCTATGATTCATCCTGGTTTATGTTTTACAGGAGGCTCTGACTTGAATAATATGCCTGTTCCAAAATTACAATTATTGAATGTTCTTGAAGAGAGATTGAAACCATATAATTTTGAAGATTTGACAGAATTTCAGTATTTGAATGGTGAGATAGTATGTAAGAACAAAATGATCAATTTACGTGGAAGCACTAATGGTGTTCATGGTGGTTCTTGTCCTATTTCTAATGATACAAGACTAGCTTTGTTTGATAAAACACCGGATGTCGACAATTTTGAACCTTTCATTGTATTTAATGATTCTACAGAAGGGACTAGGCTTACTCATTTACATGGTTTTGATTTATCTGACGTCAACAGTTTAACTTTCCCCGTTTTTGGAACATTTGGTGAATGTGCTATTTTGTGTGGTCATTCTGAAAGGGAGAAGAAAATGTTGTCTTGCGTATACAATATCAAAACTGGAATTTGGACTAAATTACACGTTTCATGTATGCATAAAGTTTACAGTCACAGATTAACAAAGGGATTTGTATGGGAATCACATCATAAACTTGCGTTTCTAGGATCAATGAACATGACTGAAGCAAGTGGGTCAATTGATTACTTTGAAAATCTAATTATTATGTCATTGCCATTCACTAATTTTTACAGCAACCAACCAACTGTGAATATGAGGCAGAGCCGAACGAATACACCTGTTTCTGGTAATAGCAGCGTGCTTTCGGGTAAAGTTGGATCAGACATACATTCAGCTAACAATATTTCTGAAATTAGGAAACGCTCAAACTCGGTAGTTTCAGAGATTTCCGGTTTAAGTCAAAATAAAAATAACCTGACACCTTTATCAAAATCTGCTACAAATAATCCTACTACTCATGCATATAATCCTGCACCTTTGCAACATTCAAACGATCATAGTGGTGGGTTTGCAGGTTATGCATATCATGTTGCACAACAAATTCAAATAAATTCTATCAAATCAGTGTTGCCACCGTATGCTATAGCTATAGGAAAAAGTGCATTTGAGAGATATAATTCATTATCTGATTTTGATTTAATATGTTCTGATGGAACAATAATTTCTGTACCTGTGGCCTTATGTCGACGTAGATGGGGTGATGGATTTGATGAACTATTTTCAGGTGCTTTTGCTAAAGCTTTCATTGAAGGCAAAGCACAAGATTTGATGTCATCTCATGCAAGTACATTTGGATCAGGTGATTCATGTGAAAGTAATTCTGTTAATTCACGATTTGGAATGAATACTCCATATTTTAGATATCCATTTCAGGAGAAAGATGGGAGTGGTGGATCAGGTACATCGAGTCATCAAAACAATACATTTTCGAATTTTCACATGAATCGATTAGATGCGTCTCCGAATAGAGGATTGATGAAATCAGTTGCGGCCAATTCAAGACATCAATCAGTTTCAGGTAATTTATCATCATCGATACCTTTAAATAGGGCATCATTATCATTATCGTTGTCTCTATCACGTAGGAATTCAGCAACAGCAACAGCAACAGCTCATTCACGTCATCATTCTTTTAGTAATCATGGATCTAGAAGAGGTTCAACCCATGTTATTTCCTCACGTCGAAATTCTCTGAATATACCTGTTGGTCATGCAAGCAGACGTGGGTCTGCATTGAGTCGAACATCGTTTTTATCATCATCGACCAGTTCATCAAACTCCCTTCATAAGTCAACTTCATCCTTAAAATCAAATCCTGTGCTAAATAATTTACATGAAACGTCACCACGTAGTTCAAATAGTGGAGTTCCAATATCACCTGTTGCAACTGGATCCAGAGTCAATTGTGGCCATAATAATGAAGTCCCATCATTTGGTAATGTTAACTTTGATAAGAAAAACAATAAAGGTAAAGATGAAATGAAGAATGAGAGTATTGCACCAAATGACATTGAAGATAATTTACTTGAATCAGTGAAGGATGATTATTTGGAGAAATTTGAAGAATTGGATTTGACTGATATTCCTGCACCAACTCCTATGCCAACTGTTTTACCTAGTGGTGAAACCATGGTAAGTAGCAATAATGATACTGAAGGGTTCCAGGATGCATTTAGAAGAACCACTGATGAGAAATTAGCTGAACTTGTATATGGTGATGATTTTGAAACAGAATTTAATGTCAATAAACTCAATAATCTAAGATTACCTAGAGGTTTATATTTACCATATCCTAATGATACAGTCCATGCTATTGTGGAATATCTTTACAGTGGACAGATTGGAGCTAATTGGAAATTATTCCCTACAGGACTTCAATTACTTATTGCAACTAAACAGTTGAGTATTCCTCTATTATACGACTTGGTTTTGGAACTATTTTTTGTTACTTTAGGTATTATTGAAGGAGCATGTAAATCGAAGATTATTTCACATTTGGAGAAGAGTCGGGCAGGCGATAGTTGTGATGATGTTTATCATTTGCTTGATGTGAAGGGTAAAAATGATTTAGATGCTGATTTAGAGTTATTACTTGAGGCCATTGGGAACATCCGTCGTGATTCTGGTGCAACTATTTCCCATGAGCTGATGATTGATGAAGAAGCTGATGTTAGTAAGATGGCAGAAGAAGAGATGACTGAACCATTTGATAAGAAGCGGAAAGAAAGTCAAATTAATGGAGTTGATCCGTTGTATGTAGGACCAACAGATCACTTAAAGCATGAAGTTGATCCTAAGTCAAGTGTTGAAGATAAGAGGGATACACAAATACGGTTGGAATCGAATAACGAGCTTCGTAAGTTATCCAGTGTTGAACGGGTGAAAATCACAACAGCAACGTTGAACATTGAAGGATACGAGATTTTGGAAGATGCGGAAGATGATTTGAGTTGTAATTTTAAAGAGTTTAGTATGGATTCTAGCGAAAAGGAGAAGAAGAAGGAAAGTGAATTTGAGAAGAAGAAATCTAAAAAGAAAAAGAAGAAGTTGAAGGAATGGCCTGTATTGAAAGATCTATTGAATGATGAATTACCAGAGGAAACAGCAGAACTTGTTGTTGAATTGTTAATAGAGACAGGTGCGTTAATTAACGATTCCAAGTTGATGCTTCAAAGTTTACACGTTCAAGAATTACAAAAGAAGGTTAAGTATTTGCGTAATACTGTTGATGAAGGTGGTAAGGATAATGTTGATAGGTCTTTAGGTGATGAAGGGAGAGCAGGTGTTGGAAGTACTGGAATTGCAAGCATGCCTCTCAAAAAGGTTACAAATGATAACAGTTCTGACAGTAGTACTTCTAGCAGTTGTAGCAGTTGTAGCAGTAGTTCTGGGGGCAATGGTGAAAGAGGAGATAGTCGGAATGTTGTTAAAGGTGTAACCAGTATTGGACCGTCGACTGCAGCCACAACCGCAACCACAATTGCAACCACAACCGCAACAGCTACTGTCCAGCCATCTAACACTAAGGCACACCCGTCAGCGATGAACGTTAGCGGAAGTGTGCTTTCATCGGGTACATTAAGTCCTGCTACTAGTACCGGACCTGCTATCGGCAACTACGATGTGATGAAGAGTGACGAAAATACGTCTGCCGCATTTCAGAAGGAATCCGTAGGTCTCGGGCCAATTCTTTCTCCGAGCTCAAGCATTACAAGTTTGAGCAGTATTGCTACGGGTGCCACTGCCATTGCGAGTGGGATGGCCGCTACTATGACCACAAGCAGTAAGAACTCGAGCGGAAAGGGGAAGAAGGGATTCTTCAACCGGTTCAGACGTCCATAGGGTATGTATTGATTGTGATACTACAGCATTGGTTTTAGGAGAACCCTTGCGATGCCCTCACGGCTCGCGGACAATGCCCAGAGCGGGGGAACTGGGGGGAACTGGGGGGAACTGGGGGGAATTGGGGGGAAAACCCAAGGGCGGCCGTAGCCTTTGTTTCCTGGCGCGGGGTTCCGGGGACGAGCTGAGTGCCGTGTCCGAACAGAGTCATTTTTTGTCCGTCAAAATTTAATTTATCCAGTGACCGTTGCTTATTTGATTTAACGTTCTGTAGATTGCTGTTCATTCTTTCCATTTGTTGCTGTTTCTTTATAAGTTTTACCGTTTCCCTCCCTTCTTTATAGTTCTTTAAGTATACCCTCGTTTTACAATCACAACTAACAATGGCAAAAAATCTCGGTACTTTTGCTTGTAAACTTGTGAAAGATACTTTTATCCCAGTCCCTGTAAAGGAATTACCAAATGAATATGTTCTGAGTGCACAAGCTCAGAGTTATCAAACTGCAAAGGAAAGAGCTGAGGTGGCACGTGAAGAAATTGCCGTTGGTCATCATTCTACACTCGCCGATGAGTATAACGATTGCTTTAACAATGACGAATTTACTAGTAGTGACGTTGATTTAGAAAACTTTCATGTTGGAAATTCCACAAAAGTTGAAAATACTAGTTATACCGATAAAGATGAAGATACTTCTTTAGATATGGCATCAGAAGAATATTGGGCTTATGAAGAAGGTACTACTCATAGAAAATTGAAAAGAAGACAAATCGAATTGATTGCAATTGGTGGTACAATTGGTGTTTCTCTTTTCGTTAATATTGGTACTGCTTTAAAAAATGGTGGTTGTCTTTCCCTATTATTAGGATTTACAATTTGGTGTATTCCAATTCTTGAAATTACTTGCTGTTGTGCTGAAATGGTTTGCTATTTACCAATTAAAGGTGCACCTTTCTGTATCTTTGCTGAAAGATTTGTTGATGAAGCTTTCGGTGTTATGGCAAGTTGGAACTTTTGGGTCCTAGAATGTGCTCTTATTCCATTCGAATTAACTTTATTTAATACTTTGATCCATTTTTGGACTGATAAATATAATTTGGCAATCCCAATTTCTGCTGAACTTGCTGCTTATTTCCTTATCAATGTTGCAGCAGTTAAATGGTATGGTGAAGCTGAATTTTGGTTATGTATTGGTAAAGTTCTTCTTTCAATTGGTTTGATGTTTTTTACATTGATTACAATGGTTGGTGGTAACCCAGAACATCATGCTTTTGGTTTTACCAATTGGAAACACACACCAATTATGCTGGAATATTATCATACTGGTGCATTAGGTAAATTTCAAGGATTTCTTTATTGTTTAATTAATGCTTCTTATATGATTGCAGGTCCTGAATATCTTAGTATGGCAGCAGGTGAAACAATGAATCCACGTAAAGTTTTACCAGGAGCTTTTAAAGGTGTCTTTTTAAGACTTTCAACTTTTTTCATTGGTGGTGCACTTTGTGTTGGTATTCTCTGTAATGCAAGAGATCCTCTTTTACTTCATGCAATTTCAAATGGTTTACCAGGTGCTGGTTCATCTCCATATACTATTGCAATGCATAATATGAAAATTAAAGTTTTACCACATATCTTGAATGTAATGCTTTTAACATCTTGTTTTAGTGCTGGTAATTCATACACTTTTTGCTCTTCAAGAACTCTATATGGTCTTGCAATGCAAGGTCGTGCACCAAAAGTTTTCTCACTTTGTAATAAAGCGGGTGTTCCAATTTTTGCAGTTTTAATTTCACTTTGTTGGGGTGGTTTGGCTTTCCTTCAACTAAGTGAAAATGCAAATACAGTTCTTAATTGGATTATTAATTTAATTACAGCTTCACAATTGATTAATTATTTTGTTATTTTAGCTTCTTATATTCATTTTAGAAGAGCAACAATTGCACAAAAACTTGATAGAAGTCAATTTACATTCAAAGCATGGTTTCAACCTTGGGCTTCGATTGTTACCTTATGCGTAGTTTTTACTATGGTTTGGTTACAAGGTTATAGTGTTTTCTTACCAGGTAATTGGTCAGTATCAACATTCCTTTTCTCATATCTTATGTGCTTTATTGATATTGCAATTTTCATTGTTTGGAAAGTTTTAAAACGTACAAAATATCATTCCGATCCAACTACTATTGATTTACAAACAGGTTTAGATGAAATTCGTTTCCACGAATTCGTACTGGATCATCAAAAATTAAAGTACAAGAAAGTCAATCGTTTCGATAGATTCTGTGAAAACGTAAGAACCTTCCTGTTTGGCAAGAATTGAATAATATATTATTTTGTCTTTAAATTAAATAGATTACTTAAAACTAAAGTCTGTACAGTAGTATTAAGGAAGAATGTTCTCCGCGACGGTCATGACCGGACCATCTCGGACTGCCCTTCAGTGGGTTCAAAAAAATATTTCCCCCCGACAGTCGTCCGCGAGTCTCGCACCACGCAACAGTGACGGCGACTGTGAGCCAGAGTTGCGTGGTGGCCGTGCCATGCCATGCCATCCCGAGTTTAGCAACTTCCTCCGTTAAAAGAACAAACCTTCCTCCTTATTCCTAATTATTTTTAATTGAACTAAAAACCAAAAAATGAGTGCATCTACAGTTTCCGCAATCTCAATGGCTTCTAAAGAACCAAAGAGTAAAACTATTGATAACATTTTGTACACCTCATTTACGGTTGTCAAAAATGATGATTATGATAAATTAATTGAATTTTATACGAATCTTGGATTTCGTGTCATTAGAACATTTGAAAAGGAAGATGTAAGAAATTTACCAGCTTCAGTAATGAATGATATTTCACTTGATTCACGTCGTGAATGTTGGCTTGAATTTTTCCCAGTTTCTCGTAAGGATAAAAAGGGTAACGTGATACCAATTCAAGAAACCATTGAATATAAATATCCAGAATTAAAATCTGAATTAGCTAAAGTCAATACAGGTGTTTCGCTTAAAATTCGTCTAGTTTCACATGATGTTCATAAAAATGTTGAATTACCTGGTAGATTGGTCCTTACAACTTATGGAGTTTCACAACTACGTACAATTGCTCAAAAATTTGGATTGGAATTGATCTCACCAAAACCCGAAGAAGCTGATTTTGTTGATTTCTTTATTTCTGATCCTGTTGGTAATTTAATCGGTTTCACTGATATGTACGATTTTGTTAACAGATTACGTATTAAAAGCAGAGACGATTTCTTTGCTGATCCTGCAAAAGTTGAAGAAGTTGAGAAAAAGGCAAAAGGTGTTGATATCAAAACAGGTAAGAAGAGAATTGCTATTTTAACTTCAGGTGGTGATGCTCAAGGTATGTGTGCTGTTGTTAGATCTGTTGTTAGAGCAGGTATTTATATGGATTGTGAAGTCTTTGGATGTTATGAAGGATACTATGGTTTAGTTAAAGGTGGTGATTTGCTTAAAAAGCTTGAATGGGCAGATGTTAGAGGATGGCTATCCTTAGGTGGTACTTTAATTGGTACTGCAAGATGTCAAGAATTTAGAGAACGTGAAGGTAGATTACTTGCTGCAAAGAATATGGTTTTAAGAGGTATTGATGCATTAGTTGTCTGTGGTGGTGATGGTTCACTTACTGGTGCCGATTTGTTCCGTTCTGAATGGCCATCCTTGATTGATGAACTTGTTCAAAGGGAAGTTTTTACCGAGGAAGATGTTGAACCATATAAACATTTAACTATTGTTGGATTAGTTGGATCTATTGATAATGATATGGCATATACTGATAATACTATTGGTGCTTATTCATCACTTGAAAGGATCTGTGAGATGGTTGATTATATTGATTCAACAGCTGCATCACATTCAAGAGCTTTTGTAGTTGAAGTTATGGGACGTAATTGTGGTTGGTTGGCATTAATGGCAGGTATTTGTTGTGGTGCAGATTATGCATTTCTACCTGAGAGGCCACCAAGTGCGAATAGTTGGAAAGATGAATTGAAACAAATATGTTTAAGACATCGTGAAAAGGGACGTCGTAAGACTACTGTTATTGTTGCTGAAGGTGCAATCGATGATTCATTGAAAAAAATTACTAGTGAAGATGTTAAAGATTGTTTAGTTGAAATTGGTCTTGATACTAGAATTACCCAACTTGGACATGTTCAAAGAGGTGGTACAGCGGTTGCATTTGATCGATATCTATCTACTATGCAGGGTGTTGAAGCTATTAAAGCAGTTTTAGAGAATACACCTGAAACTCAATCCCCAATGATTGGTATTCAAAACAATAGAATTGTACGTGTACCATTAGTTGAAGCAGTTGCAAAGACAAAATCTGTTGCTAAAGCTATTTCTGAACATCGATTTGATGATGCAATTGCATTAAGGGATCCAATTTTCAGAGACATGTATGAAAATTTCGTTACTATTTCTACTGAAGATGATGGTAAGCATCAATTACCTGAGAGTAAAAGATTAAACGTTGGTATTGTTCATGTTGGAGCGCCAACAGCTGCTGTTAATGCAGCTACTAGATCTGTTGTATTATATTTATTATCCAAAGGTCATAAACCACTTGGTATTAACAATGGATTTAGTGGACTGATAAGAAGAGGATCTGTACGTGAATTTGGATGGTTAGATGTTGAAGAATGGCACAATCTTGGTGGATCCGAATTAGGTACTAATCGTGGGTTACCAAGTGAAGATTTTGGAGCAGTTGCGTATCATTTACAATATAATAAGATTGATGGATTAATTATAATTGGTGGATTTGAAGCATTCCAATCATTAAAGGAATTGAAGGATGCACGTGACAAGTATCCAGTTTTCAATATACCAATTGTTTGTTTACCATCAACTGTTTCAAATAATGTTCCAGGTACAGAATATTCATTAGGTACAGATACATGTTTGAATGTTTTAGTTAATTATTGTGATGCGGTTAAACAGAGTGCATCATCGTCAAGAAGAAGAGTTTTCATTATTGAAGTTCAAGGTGGTAAATGTGGATATATTGCATCTTATATTGGATTAGTTACTGGTGCATTAGCAGTTTATACACCAGAAGATCAAATTACTTTGAAGATGTTACGTGAAGATATTGAATTACTTGATAAATCATTTGCTAATGATCGTGGTGATCAAAGATCAGGTAAAGTTTTCATTAGGAATGAACGAGCATCAAAAGTTTATAGTACTGAGATGATTGCTGATGTTATTAGGGAAGCCGCAAATGGTAAATATGAATCACGTACAGCTGTACCTGGACATGTTCAACAAGGTAAGATACCATCAAGTATGGATAGAATTTATGCTACACAATTTGGAATTAAAGCATGTAAATTTATTGAAGAGAAGCGGGAGAATTTCCTGGAGAAGATTTCACGTATAGTTGAAAATGATGATGATATAAATGATGAATTAATTGCAGCTGAAAGAGGATTGGGATATGTGTTTGAAAGATTACAAAAGCTGAAATTAACTGATGAGAATAATGCAGTTATTTGTGGTATTCAAGGTAGTTGTGTTGAATTTAAGGATATTGATAAAGTTTGGAATGAAGAGACTAATATTTCATATCGTAAGAGTAATATTGTACATTGGAAAGATATTATTGAAGTAAATGATATTTTAAGTGGACGTGCTATGATTCAAGAAGGTAAATTTTGAATAATAATTAATTAATTAATTGATATATATATATATTTTTTTATAAAAATAGTTTGAAAATAGTAATTGACAAAGCTAAAAAATGATGTAAAATTTCATTGTTTTAATAATTTTGATTGTTAAAATTATTGACAAATTGTAAATACTTTAAATCCAGGGGTTAATGAATCTTTAAGATTTAGTTCGCGAATATCGAATCTAGTGTTCTAAAATAGGAACTAAAAATATTTGGGAAAAATATAAATAAAATGGTTGTGGTGGTAAAATTATGCAAGATTTACAGCCGTGTGATAGAGAATGAAATTGTTTTAATTGAGGAGAAAAAAAATACAGTCTGTTGGGTGAGTGTTTGGTGATCCGCAAAGGTGATAATTTCTGCACTATAATTGCATGATAGAATTTAAGGGTAAAGTAGAGTATGAATAAATTATTGCATGTCAATGCAATCAGCTGCATTGTTATTGATATTGATATTGATATTACTATTGCTATTGCTAATTGCGTAAAGGTGATTAATGTTGCTCAACTACTGCCGTGTAGTAGTAGTAATAGTAATAGTAGTAGCACTGTTATTGCTGTTGTTGTTGTGAATGTTGTAAATGTTGGAGTTACGTATGTTGCTGCTGCTGTTACTGTTTACTGTTGCTGTTACTTCTGGAATTGGAATTGCTAAAGTTGCTAAAGTTGCTGTTGGCGGAGTCCAACAAAAAAATTCTAAGTGGGACTAGACTATGAAAGAACTTTAAGGCGCGGCCCTAAAAACCTTAAGTGTCGGGTCCGAGCAGGGATTGCAATTTAGTGCCGACCCGACGGGACTTTGAGTAGCGTGCCTTGGGAGCCGGCAATAAGATTCCGGTGGCCCCTGATGCACAGCGCGTTTCTTTTTGCGAGGGTGCCGGTGAAAATTGTAGTTGCGCGAAAAGTTGTCGGACTAAACAGTTGGAAGGAGGCTTATGCGGGAAGAAAACGGTGAACAGATGTGTGGAGGCAGACGTAATGATGCGGGAGTGGCTGTTGTAGACGCTGGCTAGGCCGGTGGGCGCCGTTTTCTTCGCAGCGAGCGAGAAAGAAGAAAAGGGGAGGCGGTAGATGGGGAGTGAAGGGAAGGGAAGTACAGGGAAGTAAAGAGAAGTACAAGGAAGGGAAGAACAGCTGCGGTCGGTGTATGCACACACATTGTTCCTGCCTGCTCTCATTTGTAATGTTTATACTGCAACCATATCTTCTTCTTCTGTTACATCTTTTACATCTTTTACTCTTCTTCTTCTTCTTCTTCCTCTTCTTCCTCTTCTTTCTTTACTCTTCTTTTACTCCTCTTCCACTCTTCTTCTTTTACTTCCACCTTTTATCTTTCACCCCCCTCAGCACAAAAATACCGCCCGCAAAGCGCCGAGGAAACTGCTAAGCAACTTTACCCGAGCTAACTCAATTAAATTCCACAAAAACCCTCGCGATATCCGCATTCGGCAATTCCACTCCACTTTTTCGCACTTCACTAGCCAAGCAACGCTGCTAATTACAATCACACATTCCGATTCATAAAACTGGTCTATACAACAGCCATCAATCCTCATCTCAATTTTACTTCCTATCTATACTCCTAACCTATCCTTCTTTTCCATTTTATCTCCTCATTTAAATCTTTCCTTATCACTATCATCTACTATTCTGTTCTCAATTTACACCGCTATACCCAATAAATAATATAGTTCAGTTTTTTCATTCAATTCAAATATTTTCATTCTCAGCTTCTAATCTACCATTATTCATTTTGTTTTAGTTTCACAAACTATCTATTAATTTTGAAGTTCAAGCTTATTAATATTATTTCTTACCAATAATAATCGTGTCCTCACTCACCTCATCATTATTGTTTTATTCTTTACTAATCAAACTCACAAATAATGAACAGTGCCACGTCAGAGCAACCTCAAAACTTACACACTCAGCAGCCCCAGCTACCTCAACCAATGCATCCTCAGCAGACACAAAACCAGCAGCTCCCTAACCCTCAAATACCTCATCTTAATTTTCCACCCAATGTAATGGTTTTACAACAGCAACAACAGCAACAGCAACAGCAACAGCAACAGCAACAGCAACAGCAACAACAACAACAACAACAACAGCAGCAGCAGCAACAACAGCAACATCACCACTCTAATCAACAACCTGCTTATGCTGAATTTTTACCAACAGCTCCATCTTCGGCTTCTATATCTACTGCAGGCCCACTTCTGCCTGCTCCAGTGCCCATGAATATGCAAATACCTGTACAAGTACCCATGCAAATGCAAATGCCAATGCAATTTCCTCTTCAAATGCATCATTCTTACATAATCCACCCTCAACAACAACAGATGTACCCCGTTGGCATGCAACAGATACCCCAACAACAACAGCAACAACTACATCAACAGCAACAACAACCTCAACAACATATACCCTCACCACAACCACAGCAGCATTTACAGCAGCATCCACCACACCTATCGCATCCACCTCATCCACAGCATCACCAACAGGTATATTATTCTCAACAACTTGTACAGCAACCACAGCAATTCATGCAATATGCACAGCCCCCTGTTCCGGGTCCATCTCCTGAATTTTTCCGATCACAGCATCAAATCCCTCATCAAGTTCAAGTTCTGCAAGGCCAAGGTCAAAGCCAAGTCCCATCAACACTATCACCTCAGTATATACCTCCACAGCATTCACAACAAACTGTACCACAATATATTACACCTTCAACTCCAACAGCTCCAAATGGATTTGTATCCTCAGATAAATTGCCTAAAAAGGTTCAAAAGCTAACATCTTTCAAGATGAAACCACAAAAGAAAGTTTCAGCGTTTGTCTCCAAATTATACTCAATGTTACATGATCCTGAACTTTCACATCTGATTTGGTGGAGTAGAGTTAATCAAAATGATATTACTACTTTTGCTCTTCTACCAGGTTCGGAATTTGCAACTTGTTTATCAACTTATTTTAAACACGGTAACGTTGCTTCATTTGTTCGTCAATTACATATGTATGGTTTCCATAAAGTGTGTGAATCAAACTATCAACAACAACAACAACATCTGCAAGAACAATTGAATCATAATTTAAGCCTTCAAAATTCATACAATTCAAACCAGAAACAAAACCAAAATCAAAATCAAAGTGAAGGTCAAAGTCAAAATCAAAATCAACCAGTTTGGGAATTTAGACATAGTTCAGGTAAATTTAGACGTGGTGATCAGAATCATCTTTATCTAATCCGAAGAAGAGCTTATTCTAGAAGAAATAGTGGTGATGTTGTTAAATCTGATGTTGCCACAGATAATGAAGTTTCAGAGAAAACAAGTGCTCCGGATGACCAAATCGATTTGACCGAACATCAAGAACAAGAACAAAAAGAGGAAGAAGAAGAACAACAACAACAACAACAACAACAACAAGAACAAGAGCCCGAGCTTGAACATGTTCATGATAATAAGGAGGAACCACATCAGCATGATGATGCGAATGATCAAAAACCACAGCATGATGATACTCAGAATAATAATCACGATATGGTAGATGATAAAGATAAAGTACAAGCGTCAGAAGAACCAAGAATTAAATACTCTCCAGTTTACTATAAAGAAGATGATAAGGAAACAAAGAAAGTTGAAGAGAACACAGAAATCATTAAAACCGAGCTTAAAAAGGAAAATGCAATTTTCCGTGTACCTACTCCAAAGCAAGATTTGAAGTTTTTCCGTCCAACATCTTCCGGAAGAATTTCCCCAGTTTTATATAAACAAAATGTTTTCACTCAAAAACCGAGAGAACGTTATCGGTCTATCTTTGTTGATCCATGTGCACCAGCACCAACTTCTAATCCTAATCAAGAATCAAACATGGAATCTGTTCAATTACCTTGTATTAACAATGATGCAAATCGTTCAATTTCTTCACATGATATAAAATTACCTTCAATCTCTTCAATCTCGGGTCAATCTTCTCCATTACCATTAGCTTCATCAAGAAATTCATCATTGAATTCAGTTGGTGCTCAATTAAGGCCTTCATTATATGATTTACATACTGGTATTTCATCATTTTCTGTCTCAACAACTTCTACACATACTTCAATCTTCAGTGGCTCTTCAATATCATCAGTTAACAGTTCAGGGTCTCGTGTTGGTTCATTAATTTCTTCAATCTTGAATGATGATAAACAGAGGAACTCTTCATTAATTTCTAATCCTCCATTACCAAGTTCTTCACTTAAAACCATTATATCACATGTTGCTTCGTCAGAAAAATCACAATCTCCTGAACTCACATCACGTTCCTCAATTGATGAAATTGAGACTATTAACAACGATCATGAGAAAGTCAGAGAGAAAGAGGAAGACAACGCTAGCGTTAATGCGAAACATTTTTCAAAAGGTGAAGAGTTGACAAAAGTGAAAATTTAATATTAATTTTCAAAACTAATTTGTATATTACACGCTATTTATAAACCCATCAATCTATCTCTTTAATCTTAATTTGGCTTCATTTAATTGTCCTTAAAATGGTCTTTTACTCTTCACTTTATCCTTAAAATTACTCTTCCTTTTAACAACGACATCTTCTTCTTCTTCGTCCTCATCGCTACTTTCCACTGTTTTCCTACTCTCGTTTTTCTTAGCTAAATTACGCATACTAAACTTCTCTTGTGGTTTAACGTTCTTTCCAACACTTTTCCCCCTCTTTTCATCACGTAACTTATTACTCAATGCTTGTAAAGACCTAGAAGAGTTGCCAGTACCCAATACTTGACGTCGCTTAACATCAGCAACAACATCATTCCTCGTATTTTGTTCCTTCCTTTTCGATTGCACACGACTGTCAGTACTATCCAAAAATGCACTTATTGTAACACTCCTGTCTTTACCTCCTTCACCGTTATCATCGAAATTCAACCCCTTACCACTAGGCACCACAACTTGATTAACAAACTCTTCAGCGATCCCTTTACTATCATTATCTGCGGGTTTCTCATCATTGGGTTTTAACCACGACAAAACCGTCTGATCAAGTTTGTTAAACTGCGCTTGTAACTGCAGCTGAATCCTCTCCTTTTCTTTAATCTCGTTCCTTCTAGACATCACACTGTGAAAACCAACGGCATAAGGTTCTCCAAAGTAAGACGTTAAACTTTTTTCAATTAAAGTCAGAGGCTCGTCAATTCAAGGAAAAAAAATTACATTATAATTACACTACACAGATTATATTCCTACAGATTGTCAATGAGTCGCTCAAGCTGGTCCAAAAGCGATCCCTTGTCGAGTTCAAGACGGTGGTTCCAAACTGCCCGGCAAAACTCACTGTTCAACCTTTCAAGCTGAAAAATTGTAAACCCGGCAGTTTTCTCAACAAGCTCACCTCGTAGTCGCTCAACGCGTGCACGATCGTACACCACGGTCTGCTTCTCAGGAACAAACACGTCTTCATCCTCGCTAGACTCTTCAGCATCAGCGACTGTTTCCGCAGTAGTGGTAGTAGTAGTAACATCGGTAATCACCTGAACGTCATTATCTGTAGAAGCATCTGCACCAGCAGAAGCATCTTTTACAGGTTCCTCGCCTTGATGATAATCACGCTCCTTCGATGCAAGCTCTGCGCCACCGTTCAGCTCCTCTTTAGCTGCGGAAACAACAACTGGTTCAACAGGTAGTTCCAACTGAGTAGGTGCTGGTTCCCCCGGTAATAGCTGAGTTTGAACTTGGGTTTGAACGTCAACGGTGGACTCCGTAGTATTCTCACCATCAGCCGCCAATGTCTGTGCATCTTTCAAAACATCACGTTCCTCGATTGTTTCAATCTTTTCTTCACTTTCAAGCACAGTCTCTGGATTCACAACAGCGTTCATTTCAACCTCAGCATTCTCTAATGCCTTCTTTTCAGCCTGTAATTTAATGTACTCATTTTTCCTCTGTTTTTCTCTCACACTAAGTTCTCTCCACTGAGCAATCAGCGCTGGGTACTGCACTTCAATCTCTTCAACACCAACAACAGCGTGTGCATACATTTCATTCGCCTTCAAAATTCGATCTCTCTCACCTGAAGTGTTTGCATCTCTCAATATCATTTCAAGGTCACGTAAAAACTCACGTGGCTCATTGTAAAATCCATTCCATAATCTCTCCTCAATAATGTCAAGATCAATATTGTGGTATAGCTTACCTGTTGAAACTTCTAAAATCTTCCCATCTTTAATTTGATAGTTGCTTGTTGGGTCAGGAGTCTCATCAAACAAATGCACGAGATACATATCGTCAATTATAGGCTTCTTAAATCTCTTATATCTTGCCTTGAAAATGTCTAACAAACCGGAAAGTCTAACCTTTAAAGTATTCTTCAATCTCATATCAGTTTTTGCTTGATTTCTCTCAGATTTAGCAAGCTGAGGCTTCGTATTCTTTAATTCCTCCTCCGTTGGAGTTACTTCTACCACCTTTAGCTGTTTCATATGCCTCTTAGGGCGTATTTGAAGATCGTTATATTCATTAGGTGTTATTTCAATAGAACTCCACAATTTTGCAAAGAACAATTCTCTTTCTGATCTATCCGCGTTTCTCATCATCACACAGTTATGCTCATTAATGTCAAATAGTTCATCAAGCTCTTCAAAAGTCTCTGGATCGACTTCCCCTTCGATTTCACAATAAATCAATATCTTGTCGTTATTGTTAATACTTCTAACCAAATATCTAATTGTAGATCTCAAAGACTCACTCACTGTAGCTAAAAATCCTAAAGTATCAGGTATGAATAAAATACTTGGTTTATGTCTTTTTAATTCAGAAAATAGTTGAATGCATAGATTTTCTGTACTTATACTAGAATCACTAAAAAGTTTACCAAGATCGAGAACTTGAACAGTGAATCCTTCCAAGGTATTCAAAAGCGCATTACTGATATACTTGAGTCCTTGTGTTCTTTTACCACAAATAGCAAGTCTTGGTTTGAAAACTCTCATGCTGTCGAAACCCTTGACAACTTGTTGAATTTGAAAATCATTGTTCAAATTCTCATATTCTGCTTCTTCAAGTAACGAAGGTTCCTTTTCCATTGGTAAGACATCCTTTAAACGTTTTAAAATGTTATCAAATTGATGCTCCAATAGTGGTTTCACAAATTCTGGTAATGGCTCAGAAACACTATTTGTAGATCTAGCACTATTGGGGACAATCTTTTTCAATGCTCTTGTGAAATCACTCGAGGTTGCCCTAATTTTAGAAATATCAATTTTCAGTTTATCGTTTGTTTTGTAGATCTGAGGATAAGTTCTTTGAATGCTATTTAATGCAGACTCGGTACATAAAGCACGTAAATCGGCACCGCCGTAACCCTTTGTTAACACAGCTAACTCTTTGATAAACTTGTCATCAAGCTGATTATCCCATTTCCTCATATGAATTTTCAAAATATCCTCACGTGCCTTCAAATCTGGTAAGGGAAAATAAAATTCCCTATCAAATCTTCCTGGGCGACGTAATGCAGGGTCAATGGAATCTGGTCTGTTTGTAGCACCAATAATAATCACCTGACCACGGTTATCCATACCATCCATCAAAGCTAACAATGTTGAAACAATGGAAGCGTGAATCTGTTCTTGCTTTGAAGATCTCACGGGTGCTAAACCATCAATTTCATCAAAAAAGATAATAGAAGGTTGGTGTTGTTTGGCTTCTTCAAATAAAAGTCGCAAATGACGTTCAGCTTCACCTACCCATTTGGATAAACAGTCTGCACCTTTACGCATAAAAAATGTAATCTTTTTGTTTTGAGATGAGCACGAAGCGGCTAATGCTCTTGCCATCAATGTTTTACCTGTACCTGGTGGACCATGAAATAACACACCTCTAGGTGGAGTGATGTGAAATTTGGAATAAACCTCAGGATATAATAATGGAAGTGTAATCATTTCCTTTAACTGATTGATGTAATTGTCTAAACCACCAACAACTGAAAAATCAATGTTTGTGTCAATACCTAATGGATCAGTATCTGCTAGTGTGTTCTTCTTTTTCTGTGCAACGCCATTAGGAAGCATTGAATCATTGGCTGTAATAATATTAGAAACATCATTTGGATCAGTTGGCTTGATTAAATCATTCTCGTCCTCTGAATCACTCGATTCAGCATTTGCTAATGCTGCTAACCCACTTGGAGCGGTATCGCTTTGAAACAAAGCATGAACGTCACCACCACCGAAAGGACCTACGGTTGGAAATAATCTTCTGACAGTAGTGATTTGGGTGTGTGCACCACCATATCTACCACCATTCCTCCCTTTTCTCGGACTTGCGTTAACTTCATAATCATATCCATTTTGCATATCTTCAAGTTGTTGCTCACTCAGGTCAGGAGGTGGCAATGTGTAATTTACTTGTCGTCTATCTCTCAAATTTCTTTTAGGTGAATTCAATGGAGAATCATTTTGTAGCTCTCGAATTTCATCTTCCAAGGTTAAAGTTTCTGTATTATCATTTGCATTACCGTTATTCAATTCCCTTAGTCTATTCCTCCTGCTCAAACGAGAATTTCTGCTGTGTTCTCTATGACGTCTACTTCTTGAAGACCTTGAAGATCTTTTTGATCCATATGTGTAATCATCTTCATCTGCTTCATCATCATCTGCAACGACAAATCCAGATGTTCTGGATCTCTTATTTAATGATCCAAATTCTAGTTCATCTTCATCATAACCATCAGACAAAGAGTCTTGAAATTCTTCATCGTCAGATTGGTGACGAGTCAATGTTCTTCTTCTTTTTCTTGAGCTAATTTCTTCATACTCTTCATCATCTTCATTTGTGACTTTCGATCGTGTCCTCCTCTTTTTTCCAAAATCATTATCATCATCATCATCGAAATCTTCTACGATATCATCTATATCTGCAAATTTTTCATCTTCATTATAGTTAACACGTATGTGGCGGGTTCGTGGTTTAATACTATCTTCGTCATCTTCATCTTCTGCCCCCGCATCAATGTCATAGATGGTATTCGTTGTATCAGGTTTAACGTCAACATCATGAACATCATCTTCAAACTCTTCAGATGGTTCGTCTTCAATTGAATCTGACTTCACATCACTCTTTTTAGATTCTTCTTCTATAATGAAATCATCATCCTCTTCATCATCACCAAACTCCGCGTATCTTGCAGATCTATTACCTCTTCTAGTATTGTAGGCCATTGTGATTCAATTTTAAAACTGGTCACCAAAGAGGAAAGTTGATAGCCTAATAATTTCTATAAAATTGTTATGTGTGAACAAATCAAGTGTTGACTAATGTGGTAATTTTCAAGCTGTACCTCTGTAGGACCCACCAAAGTTTGTCTTAGGTTCGCAAGCTTCAATCCCAGGCTTTCTGACACTCTGGCCCAACTTCCCAAATTCACGTAACGCGCCTGGTAAAATCAGCAGCAATTTCAACCTTCAACTGTACAACGCCGATCGTCTCGACCAAAAACATCGCGGCTCAGCGCAATCAACCCCAAGCATTTCA
>JAJLVM010000213.1:0-41212 GCA_030570285.1 Pichia norvegensis
CACGCGCTCCTAGTTTACGTTAAGTGATAGTCTGCTCAACCCACACGCGCTCCTAGTTTACGTTAAGTGATAGTCTGCTCAACCCACACGCGCTCCTAGTTTACGTTAAGTGATAGTCTGCTCAACCCACACGCGCTCCTAGTTTACGTTAAGTGATAGTCTGCTCAACCCACACGCGCTCCTAGTTTACGTTAAGTGACAGTAGACACACCAATAATATTTTATAAACAACCTCAATCTCTAACATATATGCCCAGATTGAACTAGAAATTTTCATATGTAACTTCTTTACATTAGATGAAAATTTGATAGAAAATATTCAAGAGTCATTGCCTAGGTCATTTCCTAAAATACTACTATCAATGAAGTATTTTTCGCATAGTAATTTTGGACTTGTTATAAGAGCTTTGTTTCCACATCTACCTAGCCTATTAAAGAGGCTTCCGCTGTTTTACAAATGTTTTAGAAATAAAATCTTATTAGCTTAGAATTTCGAAGCTCAACAATTTTCAACTGAGGAGCTGTCACTCTCAACAGTTGAACGTAAACAAGAGAAAACTCAATTTTTAGGTAAAAAGATTATATTTTTAAAACGTCTGTAACACGGCAGAAAAATCTTTATTAAGCTAGGCCGATTTCCAAAGCTCTTCTAATAAGAATAAAAGCACTAGGCGGAGATTACTTCATTGATCTTAGTATATGGGGAATGACCTGGACACTGACTCTTGAAATTTTTCTATCAGAATTTTGATCTCTTGAGTTCCACATTGAAGGGCCTCAAAAAAAGTTATAAAGACGATGGTGAATAAATTACCTTTTGTTGAATTTCAGAACGCCAAAGTTATATTTCCCTCTTCATTTGCTAACAGTAACACGGTTTATTTTTCTAGTTTAAAAAATAATATGTTTTCAATTGGTTTATTAGAAAATTTTGACAACCTTGATGACAAAAACAGTAGAAGAATTGAGCGGACAAAAATTCTTGCTAACTACTTCATCGACCATCTAATCAGGAGACCCGACGCTGATATTAATTCCGCTATTATAAAACGCGATGGTGAGGGTTAGGTTTGGAAACCCCTTATTAGAACATTTCAGATGAAATCGACCAACTATCACACACATCACTTTTTAAATATAAATGACAATAAAGCTTCATCTATTTGCATTCTTTATTTGCCGTTCTCCGGATCATCTTGCGGAGTTAAAATAAAAAACAATTAAAGATGAGACCAATAGACACTGCCACTTTCCAATTGAATTCAACTTGTTCAATTCAGTCAACATTTACCGCTAACCGGAACCAACAAATTCAATATTTTCAAAGATTAGATAGGAGTGATTATTGTAAATTTCCCAGTAAAGTTTTACCCCTAGGCAAACAACACCAGCACACAATCGTACTGTCTGATTCAAACAATGTTTTGAATTCAGTTCATTATTCCTTGGGTTTAAAAAAAAATAGATTGCTGAACATCATTGTCAAAGGTGCAGTCGGGCTTTCACCTCAGTGTTGCAGAAAAGCCAAAAAAATCGTATAAAAGAAAGTGAATCAATCTGTCAAACAACTTTTTATCAATCTTTTTTAGACTGGACTTCAAATAGTGAAACAAAACTTTTCAGAATGATTCAGTAAACTTAATTTCAACAATTATAATGCTGGAGAGATGATGTTTCGCAAAAAGTCTGAAATCAGATGCGTTCAGTGTTTAATAGAAAGCTAAGCCATTTAAAATGTGTGTCGATTGCATGCTGCTAAATAACAACGCTTTTGAAACTCATTTTGCTTACCACATGTTAAACAGTTGATACCAAGGTTTAATTAAAACAAAGTTTACTCAAAGAGCTTTGATTTTTGAAGGCTATGACATTAGAATTAAAAAAAAAATCTTGCATTCTCTATGTATCACTAACATCATGAATGGGTTCTCGTCCTAGTGGTTGCATCAGTTATTTTTCAAGGTTTAATAGATTCAGTTGATATCATTTAAAAAAGCTTTTCTCTAGAATGAATTATCTGAGAAGCCAAACAATATGACTTTAGAGAAATTGTTGCAGCGGGAAATTTGTTTAAATTTGAGTAATAATTGAATAATTTTGTAAAGCGGTTATGCAACAAAATGCTGGATCGACATCAAGATTATTTGTAATCTTTTGAATACAGAGTATGATACAAAAGCATATAATCTGGTCTCTATAGGTGAACTTAGCAACAAAGAATTTTTGCTTGCTTTTGGGCATTTCAACTGAGTGGGTACAGTGACAAAAAACTCAAATCTGTAACGGCAATTTATTCAATATTTTTGTAAAAAATTTCATTATGTCGTTCTATTCAACTCCCTCTTCAAGCTGGATAAAAAAAGTTATGTAATGAAGATAAAAATAATGCTCATCAAATCGAATGAGATCTTCCTGTGATCAAAATAACTCGCTAAATTCGATACTTATTATAGCTGCAAATAGATGCATCTTGTAATAACTTCTGTCAAAACATTTTGAAAAATGCAAAAGTCAAAATTCAAGCACTTGACTATCAACGGCTTTTTTCTAATGAGAATAAAAAATAAGAAAACCTTCTTAGAGCCAGGTAAGTACTGCAAACAAAATAAAGCAAACTGATTACCAAATTTTGCAAAAAAATATGTCCAAAACTAGAATTCTGTACTATAATGTGTTTGACCAAGCTGTTTTCAATGATATGAAGAAATCCATAGAGTTCCTGTCCATCTTCAACCTGAAGTTTAATTCAATTGAAGATTTGCTTGATGCAATAATGACTGAATTTTCAAAGAAGAAAAAACATTCTTAATGGGGAAATTAAAAAACAAAACTGATAACATTTTGGAATTTTAAATTGATTTATGTTGAAATATCCAACTAGAGGTGTGTCTGCATGTAAGTGCACACTCGTAAAACAATGAATCAATAAAACATAAAATTAAGAAATCAAGGAAATCAAAACAATATGTTGTTAAGCTGATGTGCTTAAATATATCCTTCATCTTCTAAAACATCATAACAAAGAATCAACAAAGATTTTTAAGTTCCAACAAAAAATGTAATCAATTAACAAAGTATCGGACATATTGTGATTTCAACCTTGATATTTGTCTCTAGTAATCACAGGAGCTCATTATGAGATATACGAATTTATGCTTTGTGAGTGTCTCTGCAATAAAATGTCAATTATCTTTGAACATAAAAACAATCAACATTAAACACAATCATCTAAATCAAGTGCACAAATCCTAAAAAAGCACATATCAATTAGTAAACTGGTATAGAGCGCTAATAATAGACGTACATGTCCAGTAAAGGTGCTGCTGTGTACAGATTAAACTCAACATAGATTGCAAAAACACGTAAAACTCATTGTTGTAATAAGTTAGATTGTATGTCACTCCTTCTACGACAACGGCAAATTAAAATAAAAAAGGTTTTCAAAACTGAACAAACCAAATGTGATAATTGAAACAATTTGCAAATAGTCAAAAACTGTACAATAAAAAAATTCAATAACCTCAATTGTAGTAATTTGGCATTAAAAATCAACAGAGCAAAAGCTTAACTATTAAACTAGGATACTCTAATATCTGAAAAAAAATCTGGATGAAACACAATTATGAAGGCCAATTAAAGGCATTGATTTGACCTGTGTATATTCTTTAATTTCATACTGGGGATTCTAAGCAAATTTACAAATGCCAAGAAGATGAACAAACATAAAGACATCAACTGCAACAGTCTTACAAGTTTCTTAAACAACGCAATAAGTGAAATATGATCTTTTTAAAGCAAGGGTACCCGTATTGAAAAGTTTAAAGTGACACTAGATGCTTCCTTGGACACTGTCTTCTGTCAAACATAACCCAAGCTCAAAAAAATAGTATATCAAAAATCAATGTTCAATCAAGAAACGAGTAATAAAAATTGAATTTGGCTGTTTAGAAATGTTAGTGACCAGGTAAAAAAAATGTTTGAGTCAAGGTAAATACATACTGTCAATTAAATGGGAATAGTTCGAGAGTTAAAATATCTGGTTGCATGATACTATTGAAAGTAGACAAGATAGGTTTGAGGGGATGAACTGCAATTAAAGTGCAAAACGACCACAAAGTAGTATATGCATTAAGAGCCTAAAGATTTCAATTGATGTCTTTTTCAAGAACTTTTTTCATGTTCGTTGCAATTGTATTGCACGATGGTAGTCACATAGGTGTTAAGTGAAGTTAGTTTTGTTTGTTTGTTTTTGCTGTTGTTTTTGTGGCCAGTATTTCTCGTTGATCGCATGCGACACGCGAGGGTATCGGATAAAATACCCGAAATTACACAAAAAGTGCGGAAAGTTTGACTTGAACAAAAAATTGTTTTCTTGTGGCAAATTGGAACTTTTTTAAGATACACGAAATACAGAAGAGTCTAGAGCTAAAACCAGCACCATTTTTCATTCATCAACCAATCGACATCTTTCTTAAATCTGATACCACTAATACTTCCATTTTCATGTTGTTTTTCAGTTGCTGAAAGATCTAATGTTGTATGCCAAACTGAAATTACTTTTACCTCGAACTTAATACAGTATTCAGAGACAAGAGAAAGTAGTTGACGTTGTTGTTTTTCACCATGGAATGATAGACTCAAAATGTTGCATTCTTTGTGCTGGTAAGCGATTGCAAACACAACGTAATTGAATAGTCCGTTTTCATCAATTAAAGAGAATCCAGTGATAAGGGGTTCCTCTCTTTTATAAATTGCCTTGAAGACTATCTTTGAGTGTTTGTTGAACCAATCAAAGATTTGTGAATTTGGTTTCAAAGCAAACATGTTACCATCACGTTCTAGTTCTTTCATGACTTTAGTGTTCATACTATCTACCACACTGTCGTAATTATCAAATATAGGATCATAATTGTAAATATGTGCTTCTTTTTGGTGATATGCGGCAGGATTGAGTTTATAAATTGGAACATATTTTGATTTATAACCAAACTTTTCATAATAGTTACCAATTTCACTATAAAGAAAAGAAACATCATTTTCACCAGTAAGATACACGGTATCCAATAGTTGATTCAGTTCATTCATCATAAACCCCGCATTACCTTTACCCCTGTATTTTTCACAAGTGAAAACAGATCCAACTGCTGCGCATCTAGCATTAATAATGTTTGGATTACCAGCATTTTTTACTAAACAATCTCTAACAAGAATTTCACAACTTGATTCAACATCCCCATTCTCGTAGTTCCTGATGACAAAATAGTGATGATTATCGCCCATATAATCAGATTTATATGTAGACCAATCTCTTTCATGGTACTCTTCAAGGGTCAAATGTTTTCCCCATATAGGATAGTTTGCTGCCTGACATCTTTTAATTTCTTCTTCAGAATGTGTTTCCTCTAATTTCATTGCAATTGGTTGGTATTGAGGAAAAAGTGCTTATCACTAAACAGATGAAAAGTTGGCAAATTTCATTAGTGTCGCCGTTAATCGCGATAGGAAGAGTCGTTGATCTAGGGAGCGATAGCGGCAAGCCATAACCGTTAAATTAGGCGCAGATCTTTGTTCCTTGGTGTATACAAATTTATTGGTCAACAATAAAGATAGCATACTAAGGAAGTTGTGCTATTGACACACTGGACAGAAGATTATTTGGCCATCCCAGGTTTGCATTATTACGGAGCATGTTTTGGTTGAATTTTAGATTCACGGAGTAAGAATCTTTGACATTTAAGAGCATTGGATTTAGCCTTTAGCTAACAAAAAGTTTTTAAAGAATTTAAAGAAACTCACAGATTGTTATCAGCTTTGTCCAAGCTAGTATTACGCATTATCATTCATCAAGCAAAGTCAAAAAAGACTGTCATTCTACTCACTCACAACAGTACTATAGGATAGACATGTAAATTAACATCCTTGTTAAAAAGGAACTGTAAGACTCTGTATCAATATAACAGTTCAAAACAAAGTCGAGTTTAAACATAAACTAAAGTATAGAATTCATAGCATTTGTGTAGAGATAAGGCACTTTTGAGCCAGTAAGTAGCCGTTGTACAAGTGATGTACACTTAATAGAGCATGTAGTTCCAGGTTCTGATATAGATAAAGAGCTGTTAAAGAGGATATTGGTATCCAACAAATTACTGGGGATTTCCTAAACAGGGTGACCAGTTGTTTTGTATAATTTGTTGCTAAAATCATGTATTAAAGCAAAACGTATTCACAAGAGGGTGAAGTAATATCAGTTGTCAATCAACATTCCTAGTAGTGTAAACACAGCTAGAAAGTGCTTGAGAGTGCAGTAAAGGTTTGATACAAGGGACAAATTAAAGAGAGTAAAACAATGCTGCATCACGTGACGTGTTTTTCTACAAATTGTGTAAAAGTTTAATAGTTTTTAAATTTTGTAAAAGCGGTTTTAGCTCAGTGGGAGAGCGCCAGACTGAAGATCTGGAGGCCATGTGTTCGATCCACATAAACCGCATCTACAATTATATTTTTTTTACATTTTTTTTTCTTTCAACAATAAGCACAAAGAAAAATGTATGGAAAAATACTTTTAAATTTTTTTAATTTTTTGCGTTTTGAATTGAATAATTTTTACAATATAAAATGGAATAAATATAATAAAGAAGAATGGGATAGTATTCATAAAATCGTTAAAAAGAAGTAAAAGATTAGATATATACTAAAAAAGGATTAAGCTTTTGAGATTTTTTCAACTAATTCTTTATATTTTTGAGTTGAGAAAGATTTTGGTCTTTCAATTGCCATACCTAAACCTCTATCAATAATTAATTGAGGTAAAACACCGAAAGCTCTTGCAACACCGAATAAAACGGTATAGTAAGATTCTTGAGTTAAACCATAATATTGTAATAAGATACCAGAATGGGAATCAACATTTGGCCAAGGATTTTTAGTTTTACCTTGTTCAGTTAAAACTTTTGGAGCAACTTCATAAATATTTGAAACTAATTTAAACATATCATAATCTGGCATATGCTTTAAAGCGAATTCTCTTTGAGCCATATATCTTGGATCAGTTTTTCTTAAAACGGCATGACCATAACCTGGAACGACTCTACCAGAATTTAAAGTTTTCCATAAATAAGCTTCAATTTTTTCTTTATTAAAGATATCTTCACCTAATTCTTTCTTCATTGCAACTAACCATTCTAAAACTTCTTGATTAGCTCTACCATGTAAAGGACCAGCTAAACCATTCATACCAGCAGCTAAAGATAAATAAGGAGAAGATAAAGCAGAACCAACTAAATGAGTTGTATGAGCTGAAACGTTACCACCTTCATGATCAGAATGAATTGATAAATATAATCTCATTAATTCAACAAATTCTTTATTTTCACCAAAACCTAACATATTAGCGAAATTATGAGAATAATCTAAAGAAGAATCAACAGGAGCAACTTTACCATCTTTAAAGACATTTCTATAAATTTTAGCAGCAACATTTGGTAATTTTGCTAATAAATCAATTGAATCTTCATAAGTATATTTCCAATAATCCTTTTTGTTAACACCAGAAGCGTAAGCTTTAGCGAATTTTGATTCAGATTCTAAAGCATTAATTGCGATTGAGAATTGAGCCATTGGATGTAAAGTTGTTGGACAAGTATCTAAAATTTCTTCAACATGTTTTGGTAAATTAGCTCTTGAAGCTAATTCAGCTGAGAAAGCTTTAGTTTGAGCAAGTGAAGGAACTTCACCAGTTAATAATAACCAAAATAAAGCTTCAGGTAAAGGTTCTTCTGAACCTTCAATTTTTGGTAAAGCTTTTTGAATATCAGGGATTGTCATACCTCTAAATCTAATACCTTCAACAGGATCAAGGACAGATCCTTCCCAAACTAAACCTTTAATACCTCTCATACCACCATAAGCTTGTTCAAGTAAGACTTCACCAATAACGGTTTTACCATATTTTGATTTTAAGTCTTTGACTTCAGCTTGCCAGCCAGGTAATAATTGAGCGAATCTTTCCTTTAAAGTTGGTTCAGCTGTTGAGTAAGCTCTTGAAGCGGATCTTGCAAAGTTTCTAAGAGACATAATTAGAAATATTTAGTTGTTTGATAAGAAGGGGGGGAGGGGATAAGAAGTGAAAAAGAGAAGAAGAAGAAGTGAAAGAAGTGAAAGAAGTGAAAGAAGAAGAAAAGAGGAAGTAGATGTTTAAGAAAAGACGGGAAAAGTGTTGAATAATAAGTGCAGAAAGTGAAAAACTGGGAGATGCAATTGGCCAGTGAAGGTGCAGCCTAAATTGATGAGGGCCCAGAGACCCGCACCCGCAGATGGTCATTCTCGGGATCGCAGCAGGGGAAAACCGCGGTAGTCTACGCAGCCAAGAATTCCCTCGGCTCGGACCCGACACAGCCAACTGGCGACTGGCAACTGGCAACTGGCAAGTGACAACTGGCAAGGCTGGCAAGTCTATCCACCGTGCACAGCCCGCCCCACCCCCACCCCCACACTCGGCTCAGCTGCCAACGGTTCTGAGAGTCTCTCTCAGTCTCTCTCAGTCTCTCTCAGTCTCTTCGTGGCTCAGCGCGCGTGATCTGCCCGGACAACAGGCGCCCGGGGAAGGTCCCGCCTTGGAGGTGGACTGTCCCCTCCCTCGCTGTTTCGGGTACTTGCACACAGCAGCACCCGATACCCGAGATTACCCGAGAAGGCCTGTGCGTGCAACCTACAACAACAGGAATTGGTAACACAGGTTACACACGATCCTATGTCCCTGTTATACTGTACATCTGTACACACTTATCACTTTACACTCCCTCCCACCCATGTCAAAGATACCTCGTAATTTTAAACTACTGGAAGAACTCGAAAAAGGTGAAAAAGGTCTAGGTCCTGATGCTTGCTCTTACGGTTTGGCTGATCAAAATGATATAACAATGTCAACTTGGAATGCAACAATACTTGGCCCTCCAAATTCAAATCATGAAAATAGAATCTATTCTTTACAATTATTTTGTGGCCCAAATTATCCTGATCAACCACCTTCTGTTAAATTCATTTCAAAAATAAATTTACCTTGCGTTGATAATAATGGTATCGTCAATCCTTCCGCTTTTAAAACTTTAAATAATTGGCAATCAAATTATTCCTTAGAAATTTTACTCTTGGATTTACGTAAATTAATGGCTGATCCTGCAAATAAAAAATTACCTCAACCAAAGGAAGGTGACTCTTATTAATTTATTTAGTCCTATTTATCCTTCTCTTTATCATAATATGCCTTCA
Source organism: Pichia norvegensis (assembly GCA_030570285.1). Lineage (NCBI taxonomy): Eukaryota > Fungi > Ascomycota > Pichiomycetes > Pichiales > Pichiaceae > Pichia > Pichia norvegensis. The sequence goes on from JAJLVM010000213.1 coordinate 9,268, forward strand.
TATTCTTCTTCAATATTAAATCAGCTTCTAAAAATTCTCTTACCAAATCATCATTCAAATTGATCTTATTATCTTGCCTTGTAGTAATCTCAATATTACGATAAATTCCTTTCTCTTCTTCTTCTTTACCACTATTACGATTCTTACCTTGCATCTTATACCCACTTAAATCATTATTTTTATACTCATAACATCTCATAAACATCCTTTTGAACGGTAAACATATAACTTTATTCCCATCATATGTACATTCATTTTGAATTAATTGGTATACTTCACAATTCTCAGGTACTTTCGTAAACCCTTCACTCTTAGGATACATTCGTTCAATCTCTTCTCGACGATATATAGGTAATGCTGGGGCCATTATTATATCTCTTTCGTGCTATCTCTCTGATCTCTCTGATCACTCTCATCTCTGGTTTGGTCCGGTCCAGATTGAAAAATCATTCTCATCATTTTTATCCCTCTCTGCCCCCTTCACACCACCAACTTATCATCAACAAACAATGTCATTCCCTTCACAACAATTCAAATCATTCTTTCAAAAATATCCTCCATTGAAAGACAAAACTTTCCAATATGGAACCGCAGGTTTTAGAATGAATGCAAATGATTTAGATTCAATCATGGTCGCTGTATCAGCAATAGCTATCATTCGTTCATTCTCACATGCAAATAATTCAATCGGTATAATGATAACTGCTTCTCATAATCCACCTCAAGATAATGGTGTAAAAATTATTGACCCATTAGGTGATATGCTTTTACAATCTTGGGAACCTTTGGTAACAGATTTAGCAAATTGTAAATCTTACTCTGATTTCGAATCATTCTTAAAACCTTTATGGATTAAATATTATAATAATTCAAAAGCTTCAATTTTAATCGCTAGAGATACTAGAGAAAGTAGTCCTAAATTATCTTCAATTTGTACACAATTATTCGATTCAATTCCAAATTTCGTCTCTTATACTGATTTCAAAATCTTAACAACTCCTCAATTACACTATTTAACTCGTTCATTCAATGATCCTTCATTTGGTAAACCAACCGAATTAGGATATTACGAGAAATTATCTAACTCATTCACTCAATTGCTGGAATTAAATAATGTAAATTTTGAAAATTTACTAAATGTTATTGTCGATACAGCAAACGGTGTAGGTGCATTGAAACTAAATTCTTTCCTTCAACAATGTCCAAAATTGCAAAATCATTTTAAATTGGTTAACACAAATACTGAAAATCCAAACTCACTTAACGTTAATTGTGGTGCAGATTATGTGAAAACTAATCAATCATTACCAAATGATATCGATCCAGAAACTGTTTCCAAACAAAACACACTCGCTGCTTCTTTCGATGGTGACGCTGATAGATTGATCTGTTATTTCCAAGAAATTGAAAATTTCGTCTTGTTAGATGGTGATAAAATTGCAACTTTGCTTTCAAACCTTATATCTCATTTAACTAATCAATTACCTAATAATAATAATTTAAAATTAGGTATAATTCAAACAGCTTACGCTAATGGCGCTTCAACAAATTATATCGTTCATGATCTTAATTTACCAACAGTTTGTGCTAAAACTGGTGTTAAACATTTACACCATGAAGCTTTAAATTTTGATATCGGTATCTATTTTGAAGCTAATGGTCATGGTACAGTACTTTTCTCAGATCATTTCAGAGAATCAATTTCTCAAATTGACTCCAAACCAGCTAAATCTTTACTACTTTTAAATGATTTAATTAATCAAACAGTTGGTGATGCATTGAGTGATTTACTTACAGTTATTGCAGCTTTGGCAATATTAAATTTATCCCCTAAAGAATGGTCAAAAACTTATACAGAATTACCAAATAAATTATCAAAAGTTATAGTTAAAGATAGAAACATGTTCATAACAACTGATGCTGAAAGAAAATTGGTTAAACCTTCATCTATTCAACCTCAAATTGATTCATTAATTGCACAATATGAAAATAGTAGATCTTTCGTTAGACCAAGTGGTACAGAAGATGCTGTAAGAGTTTACGTCGAAGCTGCATCAACTCATGATTGTAATGAATTGTCTGAAAAAGTCGTCAAACTAGTTCAACAATTCTCCTAAGTAGTTGAGTATAGATTATTATATATACAGTCAACGTACCCTTAAAACGCGTCAACGCGTAAAGTTCGCGTTTCTTCCCGTGTCTTCTCACTAAAAGTTGCGCGCCGTTCCTGATCTGAAAAAAACACAGATACATCTCGATTGCTGGAGAAAACGGGAACAAAACCCTACAGCAATCAGCCAGTTATCATCGGTTTATCTTTTCAATATCTCTTATTTCTATTTATAGATATACAACCATGACACTTGGTATCAATGAAAATGATATCGGTATGTACAATATGATACTAGAGCTATCCACACAATACACTACTAAGCTCTGTCAAAGGACAAAATAAAATTCATCATACTAACCAACCAAACATGTTACCCTCTTTACACAGATTTGACAAATGATACAGATAATGAACCAAACTCAAAGAACACTTCACCATTACGATTGAACTTACATGATCCCTCATTCACTGATGGTAATAAGAATGATAAAGTTTCAAACTTGGACTTCTCATATCTGTCATCGCAAATGTCGCCAAAGGCAGCTCAATGGTCTCCACAGAAGGAAAATAAAACAATCGAATTAGATCAATTTGTTGATGACCAAAGCTCTCATTCGAGATTTAGTTCCATCTCTCAGTATGATAAAGAAGAACTCGATCAAGTAGGTATAATCGAAGACGAATACACAAATGAACATGAAGAATTAAACAATTCAACAACTTTTATCAACTCTTCTATTCCTACTCAAGAATTAAAAGATATGAGACTGAGCCATTCAGATAATGAAATGGATGATTTTGAAGATGATCGCAATTTTGAAGATGATGCAACACCAATTGTTACTCAAGAAAATCATTTTCTTACACCAAAAGTTGATGAAAATGCCTTCAACAAAGATATGAAACTTTCACCGCAAGCTATAAACGAAATATTCGAAGAAGAAACTAATAATTCAACATCCAACAATAGAATCCAAAGCACTACTTCAAGTATTTATTCTACTCTACCTCCAAATAATAATAGAATTCAGAGTACAACTTCCAGTATTTATTCAGAACTACCGCGTAATTCAAATTTAGGTATTACAAATGGATTGAAAAATTTTAGAATTTCATCTTTTAAACCAACACTTCATAAACACCTCAGTCAGCCGATATCAGTACTTGAAGAAGAAGAAGAAGAAGATATTGAGGAAAATCATGAATCTGAAAACAACCAGTTTCATAAAATTCCAGAACTCAGGAGTTCTTCCTTTGGCGTTAACAAATTTGACTCTATAGCAGAAAATGAGACATTGGATTTTAACGAATCGAGAAAGCAAACGCAAAATACCGATAGTATTCAAAATTCTGTTACAGAAGATTCAAAGCCAAGAGTTTCCGTATTAAACCAGTCGATTTTCCAACAACATTATGATAATTTAGATACACCAACTTCAACACAGTTCCAAGATTATGTCAAAGAAGATACTAACATTAAGCTCCAAAATAGTCCAAATATTAAAACTATTGAAAGCTTTACCGGTGAAAATGACATATCTAGAAATATAGACCAAGATGATAATCTGCTCAATAACCAGGAGGAAGATGAAGAAGACGCATCTGCTCTCTTTGTTACCTCGATCTATGCTTTTAATGCAAACACACTTGAATCAGAGAATGATTCATCCATTTGTTTGTCTTTTGATCAAGATGAAATTGCATTTACTTGTAACCTTGACGATTCCGGTTGGGGTGAAGTTACTTTGCTATCCTCATTAAAGCGTGGATGGGTTCCAATGAACTATTTTAGATCAACAATAGTTACTGGGTTTACTGATAAAGATTTGAAGTCAATGTCAGCAAAGGAACTAACGGAAACAAGAGCGCCACTGAGACTTCTCCTACGACATGCAGGTACTTTCTTGTTAAACCCACAGTCAAAACCAGTGTACATAGAGGGAGAGCTCCGCGGGTATACTTTTGATGTTGAATGCTTTAACGGAATTACTGATGGTTTAAGGAAACTATTGATTGATACAGATTGTATCTCTAGATCCAACTCTGTCGTTCAAACGAAACCTGTGATTCGTAAAATTAGGAAAAAATTGTTAAGAGGTTGGGCTGATTTGATAAATAAGGGTAAAGACTACATGGGTACCATTGCTACTACCAAAATTGAATACTTGCAATTACTCACTTTTCATCTGCTTCAAAAGGCAGTTACGTTTCTTGATATCTGGGGATTGGAAATGGAAAGAATTAAAGAAGAAGAGGCTGCAAAGGAAGCAGCAGCAGCTGCAGAGTTTGCAGCACAGGAAGCTTTAGCTAGGAGCGAGTCTCAACGTCAACTTATTGCTAGTTTTAAACCTGTTCAAAAGAGTAGCACTGCATTACGTTGGAATTCTGACGAGGCTATTAATTTAAACATTCTTTATTTGTCAAGACCACCAATTTTGTCTTACAGAGTGAATGAAATTTATGAACAACTGACAACATACTTATGTTTGATTGCTGGTAGAATTGACTTAGTTGAGCACAACCCAAAGAGTTTTTCTGTTGTTGGTACTGTTGTTGGACATATCAATTTGTTGGTCAATGAATATTTTTTCATCATCAGATTACTTAAGAGTACTATGAATGAAGTGGATGCTGAAAATAAGTTTAACAAAAGTATGGTTAAGTATGGGAAACTTGTAGGCAAGGTAAATTTGAAGAACCAGTTGAAATCTTTAGATGTGCAAACTACTAAACTTAGACAATTGGTGGAAGAATTGAACACTTATATTAGAATTCTGCACAACTCTTCTAAGAAGGACCGCTTTAATAGAGCCCAAGATTCTAATATTAATGCGAATGAAACACAAAACAATCTCTACTTTTATTCTCGTGAAGGTGGTGCTGTTGTTGTTTGTGCTTGTAAAATGATTGAGCTTTCTTCCAATGCTTATTACATTTTGAGAAACACACTTAACCTTAACAACGAATCCGTTTTACCTATGAACAGGAAGTATCCAAACTACATAAAAATGGCGATTTCTCCAAGTGAATTTTTGAAGAAATGTTCAGCTGCCCTGGCTGATACTTCTGGCGTTCAAGCACAGGTCAACAAGTTTAAGCGTGAATCACGTTTGCCTGGCAATTTGAATAGTGCGAAGAATAACCCAAACAGAGCAAGTATGCGCTATAGTTCTTTCAAGATTGGAAACTCTACTGATGTACAGTTGAGTAATACTGGTCTGGACTTTTTATCTAACATCAAACCAGACAGTAATCCAGGCTCACCATTCTTGTCTCAAGATGAATTTGCTACAGATTTACAACCAAATGCGGTTTCGGATCTTGATTTTATTGTTGAAGATGAACTAATTAGAAGTAATACTGATAACAATGTCATTGGGGCTTCATTCAAAGCTTTAGTTTACTTACTCACCAATGAAGAAAATCCACCGGACTACTTTTTTGTTTCCACATTCTTGCTGACTTTTAGAATTTTCTCCGACAGTGCACAGTTATTAGAAGCTCTGATTAGAAGGTTTGATCCAGATGATCTTTACAAAACACAAGTAGAAAAGAAAACACAAGCAACAGAGTCAGTGATTAGAAGTAGACGGAAACTAATTGCAAAATTCTTTAAATTCTGGCTAGAAAGTTATTGGAACTCAAAGAATGATTATGTTTTGTTGGCTCCTTTGATTAATTTCTTCAATGAAGGAATGAGAAAATCACTTCCTATCGAAAGTTCCCAGCTTTTGGTTATTATTTCAAAGCTTGTAGGCCATCCTCCAATCGAAAACACCAACGACCGTCTCAACTTTTACAATAACTTTTCTAATAACCAACAACTTCTTCCAAGAAAAATCTCTTCTAAACTTCAAAAGAAGACTGTTTCCAGAATGTCATTGGGAGCTAATGCAAATACTCTTCTCACTGAAATTGAAGCATATAATGCCTTTTTGGAGGACATTGAAACATACGAGCTTGAAAAAATCGATAATGAATCTGACGCTTCTAAGAGCAGTTCACGGATGTCACTAAGCTTGAGTCTTAATATTGAACTAAAAAACTCGAATGCCAATTCCACTCTTTTGACAAGCCAGCAACTTTCAATGATAAAAATGGTTATTTTATCTTATCGTAGAATGCTGGGAGGACACTGGCACAATAATATCACTGAAAATCAATTTGAGCCACTTGACACTAAGACATTGATTGATTCATGGTGGAAAGCGTCGCAGGAAAGTTGGAAGATTTTGAACGAAGATTTAACATTGTTGAATTACAACGGATTGGAGATTGCAAAACAATTAACCCTTATTGAGAGTAAACTTTTCTGCTCAATTCAAGTTGGTGAACTACTAAACCAAAACTTTACAACGAAAAAATTGCACTTGAATTTATCGCCAAATATTCAAAAATCGATTCTATTTACAAATTTATTAAGTGACTATGTTATTGAAAGTATACTTAAACCAAAACTTCAAATGAGACAGCGGATTCACGCTTTCAAGTGTTGGTTAAAGATTGGTATCTCATGCTTATACTTGAGAAACTTCAACTCTTTGGCATCAATAATGACTTCATTACAGAGTTTTTTGATTTCTAGAATTAAGCCTATCTGGGAAGGATTATCAGAGAAATATAAAGAGCTATTTAACTATTTGGCTTCTATTATTCATCCAAACAAAAATTACAATACTTATCGTGAGAGACTTAAGGATTTCCTTGCAACAAACCTTCAAGAAAGTATGGACATTCCAAGTGTTCCATACCTTTCTTTGTTTTTGCAAGATTTGACGTTTATTGTTGATGGTAATCCTAACTACCGTAAAAATCCAAAGTCTTTCCTAGATCAAAAATTGATTAACATTGATAAATATGCTAAGATTACTCAGGTAATCTCAGAGATTCAAACACTGCAAATTTCTTACAAGGACACGGGTGAACTTGGTGTTTTGTACAATGACAGGAACACTGATCTTATCAGGTCTGAAACGATAAAGAACTTGAAAAATCAATTAAAGGAATCCAATGACGTTTCATTTGATGACATGTTTGATATAACTGGTGTCCCAATGTTGCAAGAATTAATCCTATTAGAAATTTGGAAAGTTAAGCAAACAAATGCTAGGGACGATGATAGAAGCTGGAAGTTAAGTTGTGCTATCCAGCCAAGAGAGTACGATAACTAAATCATACAGATTAAGTACAAGGAATAATAAATATTATTTATAAAACTAAAAGCTTTTTAAATATGAGGGTCTATTTTTTGGATTCACCAATGTAGTTGATTGCAGAACCTGCCTTGAAGAAAGCAACTTGATCAGCAGACATAGTATGCTTACAGTCGAAAACAAATTGTTCACCGTTTCTCTTAGTAACTTGCATCTTGATAACACCACCATTATCACCGTTCTTTTCAATCATCTCGACTAAATTGAGAGTTTTCAAAACGTCACCTGAGCTCAATTTATCATAATCTGCTTCATCAGCAAATGTTAAAGGAAGCATACCTTGCTTCTTTAAGTTAGTTTCATGAATACGTGCAAATGACTTAGTTAAGATAATTTTACCACCAAGGAATCTTGGCTGTAATGCAGCGTGTTCTCTAGCAGAACCTTCACCGTAGTTGTGTTCAGCAACTACGATCCAAGGCTTGCCTTCTTGCTTCCATTTTGCCATTAAATCTGGGATACTATATTTAGAACCATCCAAATCGTAAGCAGTATTCACTTCACCAGATTCTTTATTAACAGCTCCAATTAAAGTGTTGTTGGAGATATTGGAAAGATGTCCCTTGTATTTCAACCATGCACCAGCAGCGGAAATATGGTCAGTAGTACATTTACCTTCAACCTTCAAAATAACAGTAGTTTCTACCTCTTGACCATCCCATGGAAGGAATGGTTCTAGAAGTTCCAAACGGTCAGATTCTGGGCTGACACTGATTTCAACTTCTGGCTTTGGCTTTGGCTCGAGTTCAGGATAGAATTCAGATCTACCAGGAATAAAACCATGTGATGGTAGGTCTTCACCAGCTGGAGGGTTGAACTTAAACTCTTCACCGTTTTCGAGCTTGATAGAATCTTTTAATGGATTGAAACCCATTTCTGGAGCGTAGATCATAGCGGTGACAATATCTGGGGAGGTCAAAAAGTTCATGGTGTTTCTGTTACCATCATTTCTTGCCTTGAAGTTTCTGTTGAAAGAGGTGAAAATGACGTTTTCATCCTTTGGTGCGTTCTCTCCACGATCCCATTGACCGATACATGGACCACATGCATTAGCCAAGACTATTGCGTCGTTCTTTTCAAACACATCAATAAGACCATCTCTTTCCATGGTTGCTCTAATTTGTTCAGAACCTGGTGTAACAAAGAATGGAATCTTTGGTTTTAAACCTGCAGCTTCAGCTTGTTGAATTATAGAGACTGCTCTAGTCATATCTTGGTAAGAGGAGTTTGTACAGGAACCAATAAGACCCGCAGAAATAGTTTCTGGCCAGTTGTTTTCCTTTGCAGTTTCCTTCAAGTTTGAAATTTTAGTTGAAAGATCAGGAGTGAATGGTCCATTAACTGATGGTTCTAAAGTGTTCAAGTCGATTTCAATAACTTGATCATATTCAGCACCTTCATCAGCCTTCATAAAGCCAAATTGCTGGTTCACAGTCTTTGCCAAATCTGCAATTGGTCCTCTACCAGTTGCAGTTAGATATTTATGGTGAGCTTCTTGCATTGGGAAAGTTGAAGTAGTTGCACCAATCTCGGCACCCATATTACAGATTGTAGCCATACCAGTACAGCTAAGAGATTCAACACCTTCACCAAAATATTCGACAATGTAACCAGTACCACCTCTAACGGTAAGTTTACCAGCCAAATGAGTAATAACATCCTTTGGTGAAGTCCAACCAGATAGTTGACCAGTTAGTTTAACACCCAAGATTTTTGGTGCCTTTAATTCCCAAGGAGTACCAGTTAAGGCATCAACAGCGTCTGCACCACCGACACCAATAGCAATAGCACCCAAACCACCGGCATTAGGAGTATGAGAATCTGTTCCAAGCATCATAAGACCAGGAACAGAGAAGTTTTCTAGAACGATTTGATGGATAATACCTGAACCAGGTCCCCAGAATTGTATACCGAATTTCTCACCACATGATCTTAAGAATTCGAAAACTTCTTTATTTGTTGCGATAGAGCTGACTAAATCTTCTTCAGCACCGTTTTTACCCACAATCAAATGATCACAATGGATAGAAGCAGGAACAGCGGTAGATTCCATACCACAGGTGATAAATTGTAAAAGAGCCATTTGAGCTGAAGCATCTTGCATAGCTACTCTATCAGGATTAAGTTTCAAATATTCCAAACCTCTAATATCTCTGACATCACTAGCGATTTCAGTTGGATTAACTAAATGTGAATATAATATTTTCTCTGCAAGTGTTAATGGTTGATTATTCAGCACTTTCTTAACTTGGTTAAGGTTGTTGAGAAGTTTTGCATATGGTGGAGTTCTTGCTTCAAAACCTTTTGGAGATTTGATGGATTCAAGATTAAGTGCGGTTGCAAATGAACGTGAAACAGTATTTAAACTGCATCTGTTGATACGATTAGCGTGTGCCAACATTGTTAAAACAGATGAATTAGTTGTTATTTATAGAATAAAATGAATGAGAGGTAAATAGGATAAAGTACACAAGTGAATGTAAAAAAACGTGAAAGTGTGTCAAAAGTTTTCAAAGTGTATAGAAAAAAAACGATGTCATGAGAACAACTACAACTTTCACCCACCACTGTGCTGGCTGTTGCAAATCTTGATCTGGGAAAAAAATGACTCAGCAGGCGATAGCGAGGAAAAAATGTGGACAATAGCTGCGAATCCAATTGTAAGGATTTCGATTGAGAGCGCGAGCTCCTGAATTACTGGAATAGGCAACGCGGCAATCCATTAGCTGAGCCCCTCAAAGGCATCTAGTGGATGCATGTCGAAAAGTCGGGGGTAGTTGTAAGTAGCACGTCCTAATTCCCATTTGGCGAGTTCATGAATGAGTGGTAGCACCTCTGTTGCAAGCTTGTCACGTGGAAGATACCGGAAGACGTTGTTTGGATGCTTTTTGTTGTATTGTTCACCACTAACATATCTACAAATTTTAGATCTTGATCCGTTAGAGAAGTATTTAGATGAGTAAAATTCAAGGCATGCAGTTCTGTCAATATTAAAATTTTCCACAATACTGGATTCCGAGGGGCTGTCATATTCATGAGTTTCATTATGCGAGGGAATGTAATTAGGGTTATATTCATTCACTGTTTCAATGTAATGAGTTGTTTCCATGAGGAGTAATTTATTTTCAAGTTGTTCGAATTGAGCGAGTTCATTACTTTTGTTTCCTTCTATTTCATCTTGCATTTTTGTAACATTGACCAAACCCATATTTGGCGTGTTAAAATGGTAAGAAAGCATTTGTAATTCCATGAGCGATTTGCGTAAATCGAATGTAGATAATCTGTTCAAGATTTGTGAATCAAAATTGAATCCTCTTGAAAGAGAGATCATGTCTAGATATGCGTGTATGTCTTTGCTTTGAATGCTTTCAAATTTGTAAACTGTAGATTCTTCAATGATATTTGATGGGATTTTCTTCAAATTACTAGTTATGAAGATAACAGGACGATACGAGTAGGTTAGTAAATCTTGAGCTCCTAACCAAAAATCTCTGTCACCATTAGATTCATCAATAAGGTCAACATCATCAAATAAAATAACAGAATTATCACTAGATACAGGTGAAGATTTTTGAACATGTGAAGTTGTACCTATTTGCTTTAGGTTAAATTCAAGTTCCTTACGTGCTCTAGGCTGAGATGAATTGAATTCAAAAACATGTCCATTCAGTTCTTCCTTAACTATTGTATGTATCATATTAGATTTTCCACATCCTATTGGCCCTTCAATTATGAGCGAAGGAACATGTGCGTTATAGTCATCAGCATCAGATATAGACTCTTCATCAGAATAAACAATGAATGAGTCAAGTTCTTTAATAGGTTTTTTAGCATTTGAGAGTTTCTGTTTCCTCTTTTTTTGATTCACTTTCTTCAATTTTGAGAAAGCAACGGAAACCCAATTTGCAACATCATTAGCTATATGTTCTTGCTGTAATGATTCTAAATGGCTAAGAGGTTTATAAAGGTCACACCATTGTTGAATTTTATCTGTTGCTAATGAAGAAGTGTACGAAGGATCAAAGAATTTGGCAAATCTAAAATCTTCAAGTAAGGAACCATACCTTTGGTTGAGTAACTGAGTGGGGAGTTGCGAGTTTGTGTCTATTGTGAGTGTATAGTCTGGATCTTGATTAGGGTTTTTAATTTCTGTGTAGTTTGTGTAAAGGATAAAGAAATCAAGAGTGCTTGGTTTATAAGGTGCTGTGATAGGGGTATATTGACGGTGAAATGGAAGATTCAGTTTTTGGAAAGCACAAACATCATCAGCGGAATCTGATACTTTGAATTCAGATTTCAAAATCCGAGGTGGTTGTAAAGAGGTGGATTTAGAAGTGCATGTATTGGAAACACTTTGTAATTCCGACTTTCGCTGTAGTCTTTCATTAACTGCTTGGAAAAAGGGATGGGAAGATTGTGATGGGTTTATCCTTTGAGGTGGTTTGTGTTTGGGAGTTTTGAGAGTGACAAGTAAGGAATCATTTGATTGTCTTTTCTGCGGAAGTTTGAGAGTTACAAAAAGCGAGTTTTTTCGTTTCTGTTGTTTGTTCCCTGAAAGTAATTGAGATAAGTTTACTGCTGTTGGGAGAGGTTTTGACAATTGGTGATTTTGATGTCGATGTTGATTTTGATGTTGATTTTGATCTTGTTGATCTTGTTGATCTTGATGAACAGGTGTTAGATTGGGGGTTGGCGGCACTATGGGTAGTTGGTGGCTTTGTTTAGGTTGTTTAGAGAAAGCCTTGAGAATTTCAGCAGGCGACTGTGGCTTCCTCTCTCCAGTACCTACCTGCATGGTGCTTTATAAAGTGAATAAAAGACATGTGACGCCAAACTTTTAGTGCACAGTCTATGTTTTCAGAAAATACATGTAAAAGCTGGAAGCGTGCACGCTTCGATGCCGCGTCCACGACACAGAACCTGTCGCAGGAGAAATTGTCTGTCGCGAAGTTGTGAACGTAGTGTAATGGGTGTCAGTCAGCGGACATTAGTGGGTAGAGTAAATACATCCGTACGTTATTTGCTCAACCGACACCTGTACGAGCAAATTAGGGCAGACAAGTAGATGGGTATAAAGGCAGAGGAGACTGCCACCAGAGTGTGTTGTTTGTAGATGATGGAGTTGATGTAGATGTGTATAAGAGCAGTGTTGTTGCACGTTTTCTCACTGCTGCACCAGCCACAGATGTGTGAGTGAAGTTACTCGTTCCTGTGTCCACCAGCCGCCTTAGACAATAAAATTTTGATGCTTACAGTTTGCTGCACCAGCCACACACACATGCACACCAGCCACACACACATGCACACCAGCCACACACACGCACACGCACCAGCCACACACATACATACATAGCAATTGTGGCGGAGATAGCGGCTGTAGCGGGCAAAGCGGGGATAGCGGTGTATGGACACAAAGTCAAAAACGGCGCTTGCGGCCGGACCTCTCATTGGCCAGGCGGCCACCGTTGACAGCGGAGGAACCCCGGGGGTTCTTTCCCCCCAATGGGCGATGTTTTTCCCTCCTAGTGGCCTCAGCGGGCGGAGTTTCCGCTTTCAGGGAACCGTCAAAGTAGAACGGGCCAACAGCTTTGCGACAATCCAGACAGTTTCTGTTTCTGCTTCGTCGTTGTACCTTCACCGGTCCCCAGAAGTTATACGTCCTGCTCTTTATCGGAGCTGCTTTAGCCTTTTGCAATTGCTTTCCCCCGTTAACTTCCAATTTGTCCACACATTTCATCCAATATCAGCTTTATAACTTTAAATTCTGATCCAATTTTTCATTAATATTACTATTCTCATTAAATTAACTAGCCACTCTTTTCTCAGCACATTGTAATTCAACCTATTATTCCAATTGATTCATTTCTCTCACTGCCGTTTCTCCCCAATGAACCCTGGATTTTAATTTTGTACTCTCCCTTTCATTTACCTTAATACTTTTATTTTCGATTTTTTTTTTTCATGCTTCAACTTTCTATCAACTCTTATAATAATCAGCTATATTCCCCACTCTTGTTGTAACTTTCATTCTTCTTCTTTCACTATTTTATTCCTTCCTCTTTCCTTCTTCCTCTCATTCCCTTATTCTTCCCTCTTAATTCCAATCTTAAAGAAAGCAATCACTGTTAACCATGCAACTTGGTAAAGCATTACTTTCTTTAGCTTCTATAGCTACTGTTGCATTAGCTGAAACTCATCATTTTAACTGGACTGTCACTGAAGTTACTAGAAATGTCGATGGTTTAGCTGAAGTTCCAGATGTCGTTGCTTGTAATGGTGAATATCCTTGGCCTGATATTAGAATCAATAAAGGTGATAGAGTCATTATTGATTTATATAATCATTTGGAAAATGCAAATACTTCAATCCATTTCCATGGTATTTTCCAATGGACAACAAATCAAATGGATGGTGTCCCTGGTTTAACTCAATGTGAAATTCCACCTGGTGGTCATTTCGTTTATAACTTTACTGTTCCTGATCAAGTTGGTTCTTATTGGTACCATTCTCATTCTAAAGGTCAATATATGGATGGTATGAGAGGTGCTTTCATTATTGAAGATCCTGATCATCCTTATAAGGATCAATATCAAGAAGAAAAAACAATTGCTCTTGCTGAATGGTATCATGAAAATATTACTGAACTTACTAAAAATTTCTTAAACGTTTTCAATCCAACTGGTGCTGAACCAATTCCTCAAAATTTATTATTTAATCATTATATGAATGGTACAATCGATGTTAAACCAAATACTGATTACCTTTTCAGAATTATTAATATGGGTGGTTTTGTTTCTCAATATTTCTGGATCGAAGATCATGAATTAACCGTCATTGCAGTTGATGGTGTTTATGTCGAACCAAATACAACCGATATGATTTACATTACTGTTGCTCAAAGATATGATGTTTTAGTTCACACTAAAAATACAACTGATAAGAATTTCGCAATTATGCAAAAATTCGATGATACTATGTTGGATGTTTTACCAGGTGATTTAATGTTAAATGTTACTAATAACTTACAATATAATCATGATGGTGATTGGCCTGAACAATCAATTGTTGATGAATTGAATTTCTTAGATGATTTCTATCTTGTTCCATTAAATGACACTGAACTTTACGATCATTACGATCATCAAATTACTATCGATGTTCAAATGAATAACTTAGATAATGGTGTTAACTACGCTTTCTTCAATAACATCACTTATGTTGCTCCAAAAATCCCAACTTTAGGTACTGTTTTATCTGCTAATTCTGATGAAGTTGCATTATCTCAAGAAATTTATGGTTCAAATACTCATGCTGTTGTTCTTCAAAAAGATGAAATTGTTGAAGTTGTTTTAAACAATTTAGATACTGGTACTCATCCTTTCCATTTACACGGTCACGTTTTCCAAGTTTTAGTTAGAGGTCCTGAATATCCTGAAGGTGAATCCGATCCAGTCGCTTATAATGAAACTGCAACTCATGACTTCCCTGAAAGACCAATGATTAGAGATACCCTTTATGTTAGACCTCAATCTAACTTTGTTATTAGATTTAAGGCTGATAACCCAGGTATTTGGTTCTTCCATTGTCATATTGAATGGCATTTACTTCAAGGTTTAGCTCTGACCTTTGTTGAAGACCCTGTTGGTATTAGACAAAAGGAAATCCCAGTTAATGATGCTTGGAAGGAAACTTGTGAAGCTTGTGGTGGTTACCAAGGTAATGCTGCTGGTAATGATCAAGATTTCTTCAATCTTAAGGGTGAAAACGTTCAACCAAAAGATTTACCTGCAGGTTTCACCGCTAGAGGTATCGTTGCTCTTGTCTTCTCTTGTATTGCAGGTATCTTAGGTTGTATCACAATTGGTGTTTACGGTATGGCTGATATTCCAAATGCTGATTCTCCAGAAGCTCTCACTATGTTTGAAAAGGAATTAATTGAAAAGGATGATGAAGATCAAGCTTTACATGGTGATTCTGCTGATCATGAAGAAACTGGTTCCTCTGGTAGATATTCCGATGAAAACCATGCAAAGAGATACTCTGATGATATAAATACAGAAAGTCGTGAATTGCCTAGAGCTTAGAAATTCTCAACGAATAATTTAATTTGAACACTTTTTTAATTTAGCTAACGCTGTCTTTTATTACTTTTTAACTTTTTATATATATATATATATCTAAAACTGAGTTTCCTTAAACAATATTATCAAATTTATTAACCCGTTTTTGTTCAATCATCATTAAAATTGTAAACGTTAATAAACATCCAATTGCAAACCATTCATCAAACCAATCATTGATAAAATCCGCATTAACAAAATTACCAATTTTACCCTTCAACCCATCAATTCTTTTATCACCTATCATCAAATTACTACAATGAAAAGGCATGTTAGTGGAATTTAATAATAATGCAGTCGAAACAACATAAACTGCTCCAATTTCAACAATCACCAGATTGTAAATTTCAAATGAATAAGCTCCAAGTATCTTATCAATGCTAATGTCACTTGAATCCACAAAATATCCTTTATTACTCAACGCTTTCAGATTTTTAATTGTAAACAAAACATTGTTGATTGAAAAGAAAAAGAAACAAATCGATGTAACAAAATTGATTGCCATAGATACTTGCTCCAATAATTCATCACCTTTCATTTCAGTGTTTCTGTCGTAGAACAGCGCAATGACAATCTTAGCAAGAGTAACAGATATAAAATCACCATTACCGTGATAAACATTCTCTCTTATCCCCTTGTCTCTCATAACCATAAAATCAATCACCAACTGCATTATACGCACAGTACCATATATTATCTTGTAAAAACAATACACCCAAGATCCACAACGAATCCAAAAGTATATCCCATGACTGTATTGTCGTAAAAGCGATACATCACGTAAAAGTGAATCAAGTAATATCAATTTCTTCCTCAATGTAATACCACCTTCATCTAAAGCAATGTCCATTGACCGTACTACTTCACTTGCTTCGATCTCCTTAGATACACTCTCACGATATTCCTTACCAGTAAACCAATTGTAAAATTCAACACATCCCATAAAACAACCAATTCCATTTAAAATTGACAAACAAGAAATCCCAAATAAAGAAATAAGATACAAAGACAATTGTGTAAGGTTACCCTCAATTTCTCTTAGCACAGTGAGCTTTGTGGTGATGTAAACGACTGCAAACCACATTGTAAACAGCACACCAATTTTTCGTACTTCACTCCATGTGTCATCTTCAATTGAACCATCAGCTTTAAAGATCCAGAAGTACAGAATCAATGTAGGAATAATGTAAACTAAACTATAGATTAGCACAGAAAGCGTGAGGTACCAATCATAATGTCGAATTTCGAAATCTGTCAAATGAATAATCTCTAATAAGAAAAGACCAATCAACTGCGCTGAAAGAGAGATCACTGTATCGATAAACATATTCAGCGCTGTATCTTCATATCGGAACCTCCTAGGCTTCTCAGAAGGAGAACACAACTGCGCAACTTTGTCAATAGGAACAATGTAATCGCTTTTGATCTCGTGTATTCGTGCATTCACAGATTTGACAAGCTTTATTTCATTTGTAGTAAACAATAATGGAATAAGTCTCGGACGAACAAACCTATTGCTAATAAAGAAGTGTAAGACGTGCAATGCTGACAGTAAAAGAACACTGTACAGCTTATAAAACACTGTCATTGTTTCTCATGTGGGTGGAGTGTTGTCCGATAATCAACTCCTCTTATGTGTGGCTTTGAAAATACAGTTTTAGAAATGCTCTGCGCGGCAGACTCTTAAGCTCTACAAAGCGATGGATCTTTTTATACTTATTTATGCTACTATACACCGATATATTTTAATTGACAATTTTTTCAAGGAGCCATTCGTTTACCTTGTCAAATTTGTTTTTGAAAATATTTCCTTCACCAAAATCGACATTGCTTTCCAGCAACTGGAATTGGAATTTGCCGTTCTTGATAGCAAGATCTAAATTATCAGTGTTGCTCTCCTCATCGTCATCTTCATCACCTGTACCCTTAAGTGCAGCATTGCTAACCTTACCTATACTACGAGAGTTGAGCTCATGGATCTTACCAATCTCATTTTCTAACAATTCCTTGATTCTGCTTGATTTCATTGATGTAAACATATCATTCTTGTTAGCAAACACTAACATATCGATTCCATTAGGTCTAGCTTCAGTTATGTTAAGAATTTCTAAAATATCTTTCGCAACACGATGACAGGTAGCTGCATCGAAATTACTTGAATCAATCATGTAAATTATACCTCTAAGTTCATGAATTCTTTCCTTGAAAAATGGAAACAGGTAAAGATTTTTAAGCTTTTCGTTAGCTGGGAAGTCAATAATTTCAACATCTTGAAATGTCTTCTTATCCATGTACTCATCATCAAGCTGTAATTCTCCAGTTGATGGCTCAAATGAGGTCACAGTAAGTTTAGGCAATTTCCCTTCCGTGAGAAGATGGTATAAGTTAGTCTTACCACTACCCTGTATTCCACAAATGATGAAACATCTCTTATTGCTTGTGAAAAGCGAGTTACGTTTCATAAGGAACGCTCCAAATAGTATTAGCATGATAGTAACTAAAATAGGAATAACCATCGTTGATGAATCAATTGATTCAATCAGTTTCTGCACGTTCTCCTCAACTACTACTGCATCCGACTTTAACTCTTCAACAATTTGACTCATGTTTGGCTTTAAAAGAGTAGAAAGGATACCCGCCGTATCAAATCGACTGACTGAAAAATCAGAAGAAGGCTCGCCACCTTCACCAAAAAAATCGTCGACCCAAAGTTTCACGTGATTTTGCCGATATACAAAAGTTGCGTTGTGTTGAAAGGCTTTTGTAACAGAGATTTGCAAAGAAACATTTTTCTAAAAATCTATTACTATTATACATAAGATATCAAGAACTGAAAGGAGATTATTAAATCTGTTGGGGGAAAAAAGAGCAAATGGAATATTTGAGAAGTCTCTTCTATCTGAAGAGATGAAGGTTGAAGGATTTAAGGTTTAAGTTCGATTTCTTCCTCATTAAATGAAGTCGAGCCACTTCCAATCTTTTCACTTGAAACATTAGATTGATCAACAGATACTGCAGGCTCATCATCAACAGTAGAAACAGGACCAGTGTACCAATTCTTAGCATCGATAACATACCAACCACCAGCAAAAATAAAGACAGCACCTAAGATAACAATTGTGTAATTCATATTTTCCTTTGTAACAGGCATGTAGTTAGGGAAGATGAAAACAATTGATAAGAACAAAGTCCAAGTACATCCATAAAGCATAATTGGCTTTGAAAGTTTACCCATATGGAAAGGACCTCTTGGGACACCCATCTTTTCTCTGTTAAGAGCAAAAGCTGCCATAACAATAACGTAAGACCAATCAGTTGCGATAGCACATGCTGAGAAAACTGCATTCATTGCAACAGTTGAACCTAAATTAATTAATGATAAACATGCGTTGATGAAAACAATTAACCAAACACAACGAGTTGGAGCTTGAGTACTTGGTGTAAGATGGTACCAAAATTTATAATATGGTAAACCTCTATCTCTAGAGAAAGCCCACAGTGATCTTGCAGTATAACAAGTTGCAACTGCACCACAGAACCATAAGACAAGGAATGCAAGGGATAAGAATGCTGTTGCACCTGTTTTACCCATAACAATGTGATATATAGCAACGATTGGTTGATCACCAGCTGCTAAAATACCTGCAATATCTGAACCCATAGTTAATGTAATAACAATGACTAATACCCAACCTAAGATAGCAGTTGTAGTTAAAGCAGAACCGATAGCAATTGGGGTAAGATAAGCAGCATTATAAGCTTCTTCTGACATTCTAGAAGTTGCATCATAACATGTCATAACCCAAGAAACTTGTAAGAAACCGAATAAGAAAGCCCAACCATCTTCTTTCCAACCAGTTGAATTGATAACTTTTGTGAATGTGAAGCTAGCAGTGTTAAATTCAGGACACTTAGCAAGAAGAGTAACAATCAATGCAATAGTTGCACAAATGTTAACAACGCAATAATACTTTGTAATATTTGAAAGAATACTACCAGGCAAAGAATTAATCAAACCATGAGTGATGTAAATAAGTATTGCAACCGCTGTAGTTTGACCTCTTGAGGCTTTAAAAGTATAATCTGATCTCATTTCAATGATATTCATGAGTAAAGTAGCAGCACCAAAATCGGTGGAACAAGTTCCAGTTAAAGCACCAGTAAAATATAACCAAGCATCAATCCAGCAAACAATTGGTACATATTTTTTAGGAACAACATGAGTAATAACGTAATACATACCACCAGAAGTTGGGAAACAAGAAGTAATTTCAGCAACTGACCAAGCGATTGTTAAACAACCGAGTGAACCAGCAAACCAGCACCAAATAGCAGCTGCTGGACCACCAGCCCAAAGTGGATAGAGATAAGTAATTGAAATTGTACCCATTAAACCAGAAATAGATAAAGCAAAGGAGTACGAAGACATAAAATCATAACTTCTACTAAATTCTTGCTTATAACCTAAATGAGCTAAATTCATTTCATCATTAAGGATGACTTGATCGTCATCTGCATGAGTTGTTGACTTGATAGGGTTCAAGTTTTTCAAAAGACCACCCATTGTTAATAAACTAAAATATGATAATAAGGGGAATAAGAGAGTTCGAAAAGTTTAACAGGATATTCCAAAGCTGACAAGAATACTTATTTATAAATCACACGACTGTTAAAAGTGATTGATTTGTGGTGAAAAATTACAAGATAAAAGTGGACTGAATTAGTTAGTCCCTAGGCTTGAAATGAACTAACAGAGTCCATCTCCAACCGTCAGATTAGCGGTTGAGACAGGATGCAAGAGACACTGAGCCAATAGCTGTGGGCGCCCAATGCAATTTTCACATGCGCACACGTGACAGCCAATCAGGGAAGTCCATTTGGCAGGATTTGCAAGGGCTGTGGAAGGTGCTCGAAGTCGTGACAGGGGGAAAGAGAAACGAGGGCTCGTTCACTGCGCAAGCGAGGGTTTCTTTCACATGGCGATTAGAGAAGACGGGAAGAGGCGGGAAGAGCTGCTTTTATAGACCTGGGTGAGAAAGGACAAGTAAAGAAGCGATAGGTGATACGGCGACGGAAAGAGACATGTGCAAGTGGCCCATGTAGAAGTTGTTTGCAGGTTCTGTGCCTTATTCGCAGTGTGGGGGATTCCACCTGCCTGTTTGGGCAACTGCTTTCGCACCAAGCCGGAATAAGTTTCCCGATCGGGCAGGTGATTTCCGCTAGGGGAGGAATCCACCTTCCTGTTTTGGAAGCCCCTCTTTTTGCTTGCACGTTGCTGAGCCTTTGTTTGCGGAAGGAATAATAGAGTTAGAATAGACGTTCATTACGTAGATAAAAGAAGATAAGAGAAACTAGAAAACGCTTTTGAAGGAATTGCATTCAAAGCTAAGCCAAAGCAGAAACATGAACTTCCGCTGTGAACTTCTTTTCAGAGGAGCTGGTATCGTTCTCGTGTTCACCACCACTACTACTTCTCACCTCAATGTTAGCACCGTAATCGTATTCTTCATCGATTGTAGATACAGGTCCTTCATACCATTTCCTCGCATCAAGAACGTACCATCCACCAGCTAAAATAAATACTGCACCTAAGATAACAATAGTATAATTCATATTTTCCTTTGTTACTGGCATGTAGTTAGGGAAAACAAAAACAATTGAAAGGAAAACAGTCCATGCACAACTGTAAAGCATAATTGGTTTTGAAAATTTACCTAAATGAAGTGGTCCTCTAGCAACTCCCATCTTTTCTCTATTAAGGGCAAAAGCTGCAATAACAATAATGTATGACCAGTCAGTTGCAATTGCACATGCTGAAAAGACAGCATTCATTGCAACAGTTGATCCCAAATTAATAAGTGTCAAACAAGAATTGATGAAAACAATTAACCAAACACAACGTGTTGGTGCTTGAGTACTCGGTGTAAGATGATACCAAAACTTGTAGTATGGTAATCCTCTATCTCTAGAGAATGACCATAGTGATCTAGATGTATAACAAGTTGCAACTGCACCACAGAACCATAAAACGACAAAGGCAAGTGACAAAAATGCTGTTGCACCTGTTTTACCCATTGCAATATGGAAGATAGCAACAATTGGTTGATCACCAGCTGTTAAAATACCTGCAATATCTGAACCCATAGTTAATGTAATAACAATGACTAAAACCCAACCTAAGACAGCAGTTGTAGTTAAAGCAGAACCAATTGCTAAAGGTGTAAGATAAGCTGCATTATGAACTTCCTCTGACATTCTAGAAGTTGCATCATAACATGTCATAACCCAAGAAACTTGTAAAAATCCAAACAAAAATGCCCAACCGTCATCATTCCAACCAGTGGAATTAATAACTTCAGTGAATGTAAAGCTAGCAGTGTTAAATTCAGGACATTTAGCAAGAAGAGTAACAATCAATGCAATGGTAGCACCGATGTTGACAACACAATAGTATTTGGTGATATTCGCTAAAACGTGTCCTGACAATGAGTTTATTGCACCATGTGTTATAATAATCAAAATAGCAAGAGCAGTAGTTTGACCTCTTGAAGCTTCAAAAGTATAATCTGATCTCATTTCAATAATATTCATAAGAAGAGTAGCAGCACCAAAATCGGTAGAACATGCACCAGTAATTGCACCAGTAAAGTAAAGCCATGAATCAATCCAGCATACTAATGGCACATGCTTTTTAGGAACAACATGGGTGATAACGTAATACATACCACCAGAAGTTGGGAAGCAAGAAGTAATTTCAGCAACTGACCATGCAATAGTCAAACAACCCATTGCACCAATAAACCAACACCAAACTGCAGCTGCTGGACCACCAGCCCAAAGTGGATAAAGATAAGTAATTGAAATTGTACCCATTAAACCTGAAATTGAGAGTGCAAACGAATATGTGGAAAGGAAACCATAGTTTCTAGTAAATTCTTGCTTATAACCAAGTTGTGCCAATTCATTTTCATCATTCTTGTCTTGAAATGAAGGTGCTTCATTTGAAAAGACAGATTTTATGGTAAGCTTTGTTGCTTGTGGATGTAACTCAGACATTTTTGCTATGTGTTACTAAGCCTAGTTAGTATAATAACCTACAATAATAGAATCATCTGAATAAATTTCATAATAGATATTGCACCAGCTTTAAAGTAAAAAAAAGTAGTGAATACAAGTAAGATATTGAAAAAATCGATGACAAGATCGATCGGCAAATAGTAACCCAGAAGGGAAAGTAGAATATCCCGTAATATGATATCAGCAAAAGATACCGGGTTCCCAGAAATGAAGACCTCGATGCCCTTATTGTGTTGCAACAAGTCTCCATTCTTGTCCTGGCCATAGCATCGCTTATCTGTGTCCCGTGCAGGTCTTGTGGCCAATGGGCGCGCAGGCCTTGCAAAGCGCACTCTTATCTCTGCTCTCTTTCACTTGGGCTGAAACTTACAGTTATCCAATTTTCCACTCCATCTGTATGTCCAGTTCTTTATGGCAGGAAATGCTGTCGTGTATACGCAGGAGATAACTTTATTCTAATCTCCACAATGGATCCTGTTTTCTTCCAATCTTTATCTTTTATCTGTATTCTCTCATCACTTGCATCATCTCTTCCCTTTTTCTGATTGATCCTACCCATATACTTCTATACCTATCTATTTCCATTTTTATATACCTCCCTTCTCTCCTTCCTTCTTTGGTAAACCTTCCCTGATCCGTGTTTCTCTGTGTTTCTTTGTACTTCCGTGATTCCACTATTATCCCATAATTACCCATCGAATGATCCACAGAGTTGACCATTTTGAGGTGGATAATAAAGTCTCCAATTTGCATACTCCAGTGGAAAATACAACAGAGCTAATGCCAACTTGTACATTGTTGCATGACACACCAGTGGAAATATCGCTGTCTGATGAAAATTCAACCGCTTTCGTTTCACAAAGTGTTAAACGTTCATCAACTACAGATTCTTCAAGTTCAAGGAAAAAACCTTTAACTCCTTCAGAGGCATTGAATTCTTCAGATACGGCAATTCCACAATCAAATTCTAGTTCAAATTCAAACATTTCAAATCATTCTTCAAATTCAAATAGTACTCAAAATTCAAGACGTTTTTCATTTAAGAAGCGTCCAATTTCTGGGAATTTGAAATCACAAAGGAAATCCTCACAGATTTCAATCATTAGTAATTACCCACCACAAATATGTGAAAAAATTAATGAAGATATAGATCATACTATGTTTTATTCAAAATATAGAGGTATTTTGAAGGAAAAGGATGAAATGTCTTCAATTGAATATGACTATAATGAAAAGATAAGAGCTCCAAGAATGTCTTTGGCTTCAATTATGTCAAAGGAAAAAATGAGTGGTTTTAACAGGCAAAGATCTGCTCCAAATTTATTCAAAACAACAACAGCTAATTCAACAAAATCGGTTTCTTCACCATTACGCATGGAAGAAAACAATACTGCTGAAAATGATTCAAATACTTATAAACCTGCGTCTTACGATTTAAGTTCAAAAATGAGGAACTTATCCGTTTCTGACGATAACCAATTGTTTTTTGTCCGGCAAAATGGTCCAGATTACACTTACAATATGAATCAAGGGGTGAAATCTGTATACTCTAACACTTCATCTAATATTTCTCCTACAAAGGATATTTTAGAAGGAAACCACAGTTCATCAGAACTACCAGAACCTGTTAAACAAATCGATGAACCTACCAAGCTTATTGACAACTATGTACCTCCTGTTCTAAGGCCAATTAAACACACAAATGATGAAGAAGCTTCGCAAAATAGCGTGATTAGTGCCAAACCTAAATCTGCACATTCGAATGCGAGTTCAACACAAGATTCAGAGTTCCAAAGTCTTTTCAGTGTAATGCTTGGTTCAACTTTAAACCCTGTAACGAGTTCCGTTTATTCTCTGGATAAGGAAAGGAATCGTAATAATTCACAAATGGAACCTTCACATTCTCATTGGAAAGATGACAGTAAGTCGTCCATATGCGATAACCCATCATGCAGTACTAAGTTTGGCTTTTTCAAAAGGAAACACCACTGTAGACATTGTGGGGGAGTTTTCTGTTCAAATTGTTTACAAAATTACGCAAATTTGAATTTGCTTGCTCATTTTGAGAAAAATGATGATTTCCTTACACATTTAAACCTCAATCGTTCATTGATGATACCAGTAAAATCAAATGATACATTCACATCAAATAAAACACTTAAAAGTACTCAATCTGCTAAAAGGTTTAATGATTCTGGGTACTCTAAATTCTGCAAGGTTTGTCCCACGTGCTACCAACAATGGATCCACTTTTTAGTATCTGATGATGATTATGAAGGTAAATCATCATTTCATGCTGATGAATCAAATGATCTTGCAAATCAAAATCGGAAGGAAAGTATTTCCTCCGGTGGTGCTATGGCTGGATGGAGCTGGAGCTCGTTCTAATGCTAACATTTTTTTTTGACCTTTCACTTGCATCTTTATAAATTTATACCCTAAACTACTCGCTTTTTCTATATATACTATTCAATAGTAGCGTTAATCTATGAAAATTGGCTTTTAAAAATTATACAGTCGGGCAATCATTAAAAAAATAGTGTCTACTTATGAATTCACATTAACAACTAATTTGGCCAAGTGAGTGAAGAATGTACGTAGGGAAACATCTTCAGTATGAACAACAGCATTAGCATCACCACCAAAATTTCCCATTGCACCACCTGCTCCAATACCGGCTTTAGCATCATTCTCTGATGGATTTAACTTAGAATATAAGAAACGTGCTTGTGATTTACCCTCATCACAAGTAACATATCTTGGTAATGGGAATCTATCAGATATTAGAGCTGCTGCTTCCTCCTTTGCTCCATCAATCATTTCATAAACACCTGGATAATCTTCCCTTGGGTAATTTGCATCTCTCCATTCAGCTGCAATATTACCAAAATAAATAACAGTATAGAAAAATGCATCAAGTAATAAAACAGAATCAGGTGTTAATGATGCAGAATCTAATAAAACAGGTTCAGGCTCAGATCCATCAGCTTTAAATCTAACTAATGTTGGTTGAATCATAACCAAGGAATCTCTTACATCTGCTCTTAATAATGTATGATGGTAAAATGCTGTTTCATCTGGTGAACAGTTGAAAACTTGTAAAAATTGAGATCTTCTCAAATGATAAATAAATTGTGGTAGTAACGAAAATTTGTGGGATAATCTAAAACTATTGGCATCATTCTTAGTATAATCTCCAAATGCTGAACATAATTTCACTAATGATTTATCGATCCATCTTAAAAGATCTGAATATTCACCACCATTTTCAAGCTTGTAAACAACCAATCTAGCATATAAAACAGCAGCAGCTTCTTGATCAAATGAACTTGATAATTCACCTCTAATAGATGTCAGTCTATTCAATGTAGTAACTCTTGTTCTAAATGATCCATCTGTATGCCTATAAGTAGTTTGGAATTGGATGTAAACTTCAGGGACGAATGTATTTTTCTGTTCAGATGATCCAACTGTTTGAATATCAAAAAATACAGCATATGTATGCTTTGGAGAAATGGAACACATTTTCCATTGGTTGGTTTGTCCATCACCAACTTGAATATCAGAAACATTAGGTCCTTCCTTTTTCAAAGATTGACAATGACCAATAACACCTGCAACTTTCAATTTTGGTGATGTGAAAACATCCATCTTACCATCGAAGTAATTCACTGGATAACCTTCTTCGTCTTTGTTAAAAGTTGATAAAAATGAGTTCTTGAAAATAGAAGTTTGGAATGAATCTGTAACAACAATAACACCACCAGTTTTATTACTCAGTGGTCTCATTTCATATATACCAACTTGATCATAACAACCAGCAAAAATATCGACACTAAAAGTACTAGTAGATGCATTGTCAAAGAATTTATCATTTGAATCTCTGTTGATACCAATTGCCTTGGTAGCTAATTTTTTATAAAACTTCACAGCTTCTTTATAATGTTTTGCTGAACCTTTCTCAATATCAGAGTGAGATCTCAATGGTTCCTTCAATTCAGTTGAAACAATTTGTCCTGGTCCAAATGTACAAGGACCTGCAGCAAATAATGCAATTTTCGCAGAACATTGAACGTATGAGCCTTCAGCCAAACATGATGCAACATTTAATGCAGCACCTGTAACTCTTAATGCTCTATGACCTGGATTAATTGTCCATTTGGAAACATCCAATGATTCAATTGTTTTAATAATTTGATTTTTAGAAGTTTCGTCTGCTAATGAAAGTAAAAATCTATTGACAGTGTTAGCGGAAACATCTGGTGCCTGTAATTGTTGGTGCCAAGTTCTTAATGCATTACCATTAATTCCTAAAAGTTTCTGAACATCAACTGACTTCATTTCCTTTTTACCAGCAAAAACATATTTCTTTGCACAGTCAGTAAAACTTAATTCATGAACATTAACAACAGAGTCAAATGTCACTAAACCGAAGAATGATCCTGGTGGATGTAAATCAAGTGAAGTAATCAAAGATTCTTTCAAACTTTGTAAATCTTCAGGATCTTGACATAAATCAATGACATAGATAAATGTTGGTGGAGGATGTGGTTGTGATCTATTAAGAATATATTCAATTGTTGAAGATTGTGGTAATAATTCAATTGGGACATTATCTGCTGAAATGTTATGATATTGAGGTGGTAATTGGTTCCTACCTAAACAGATTGGACAGTTCCAGATCTTATTATTCATATCAATTTGAGAAAAAACATTAAGCACAGATCTACAGTTTCTGCAAATCTGAGGGTCGTAATTTGCAATAGGCAAATCCTCTCTAGCAAGTAATGGAGTATATAAACAACCAACAGGAGATGCCATGTTCTCAGACTCTTGTCTGGTCACAGGAAATGTGTTCCAGTTGAAACGCACCCCATCAATGTCCTCTATTTCGTAGATATCAGCCATTTGCGATTGTGTCTATGAGTGGAAGGCTTGTAAAAGGATGAATTTACAGTTAAATCAGTAGAGCTCGATGGATGTACATCCATCCAACATGAATTTCCTACTTCGAGAGCCCTCCCTCTCTCTAAACCTGAATCGTGGCAACTTTCGCACCACGCGCGCCCTCCAACAAAAAAAATAGGCCTTCCCTTCCCTTCTAGGCTGATTTCTTTGATTGCTCTTCCCATTTTTACCTAACAGAGCTTAAAAAATACATATTAAACAACTATATACAATGAGTTATCCTAACAATCTACCACATTCCTTGTAAGACGCTATAAGTACCAGCAGAGTCAGCTGCAAGCCTTTTCATCTCCAAATCATGTTTTTTCTGTTGTTTTTCCTTCATAGCATCATGTAGCAACTTACCAACTTCGTTACCATCAACAACGACACCTGTATCGCTACATTTGGCCTTTTGTTTCAATTCGTCACAAAGGTTGTCAATATCAATCTCAGTAAATCTTGGATGTGCTGTAATTCTTTCCCATATTTGTGAACAATGCATCAAGTTTTTAGTGTTATCTGGGACTTGTTCATTATCATCATCATCACTTAAATGTCCTGCATCAAAAATATTTGATGGATCCTTATGGAATGAAACAGGCTGTTCATTCTTCTTTTCAGTCTTCTGTTCAACTTTTTGTTCTTGTTCTTCTTGTGGTAATTTCAGCAAATCTTCAAATAAATCGTCTTCATTCACATCAAAATCAAAATCATATTGATCACTCTTACTTGAATCATATATGTTTGTTAGTGGATCAAGCTGAAATGCTGATGGATTGCTTTGAATCAATTTTTCTGTATCAAGAGCTTTGCTATTATCTGAGAATAAAAAGTCCATCTCATTGGGCCTAGAAAAATCAGGCTCTGTTGCAAGATTCCAATCACCTCCCTTAAATGGTTGTCCTTTGCCCATTTTCTTGTCAAACAACATGCCAGATAAGTAATCATCTCCTATTAACGCTTCATTTCCTTGGATAGAACCTGTATGTGAACTATGCGTATGTGCAGATTTTGCTCCCAACAACCCTAAAGGTGATGATGCAGATGAAGCAATACTACTTATAGTAGATTTTGCCTTTGGAATAGGACAACCTTTAGATCCGCATGCCTCACCTAATTCATTACAGAACACTTGCTCATCGTAATGATCTTTAAAATTTGTATTGTTTAGTTTATTCTTTAAATTCAGGTTTAACTCGGAACCTTCGTTTTCAATACTATCAGGTGTAAGTTTTAAAGATTCACCATCACCAAAATAAGACATCGAAGCTGATGATGATATACTTGAATTTGAGGGCAAATTAACTTCCTTCAAATTTATAGAGTCTCCATAAGCTGGCGTTATATTATTGGTTGTGTTAGTACCAAATAGCTTATCTTCCAGTGGCGAGACAGAGCTACTGACAGATGAGGCAACTCCACCATGTACATCATTTAATTGCTTCATTAATGCTGAAACTTGCCCCCTTAATAGTTCAGATTCGTTTTCAATTTGCATCTTTTCCCTCTCTAGCTCTGCAACTTTCTCTTCAAGTTCTTTCATCCTCCGTTCTTTCCGTTCCCTAAATGCTCGTTGAGCAGCCCTGTTCTGGGCTGTTCTCTTATTCTTAGGTTCGCTTGTCAAAGGTTTACGACCTGGTTTGCTCTGTGGCTTCTCCACTGCTGCGTGTTCTTGAGTCTTCATAGTAGGCATGTTATCGATCTTTTCTTGTTAGCTTTCAGGAAGAAAGAAGGAACGTATCGGAGTACAAGAGTAGATGTTCTTATCGATGTCAATTTAGGATTACTAATTCACGTGAAGCGTGAAAAAAAAAATAATAATTCACGGATTTACACACACAATCCCCGATAGCTCCCATAAATCGATCAAATCTGTCATGTGCTTTTACTTATTACCATTCATTGACATTACAAAAGCAGATAGAACTAGTAATTTGGCTAAAAAGTTCCCAGAGCATATACCTGCTTCATTTGATCCAAAAACCATTGTTTGAGGCTGTGAGCAACTCTTTTAGGATTTTCATAACCTGGAATGTATTTTCCAATAAGTTTCCTAACAAGAGACAAGAGAATGAACCCAATTATTGCACCTGCTGTAGTACGGTTGACAAAGGCACCATCAAGTGGTAGTCGTATCACCATTTTATTCTTAATTACATGGAACAATGCAGCAAGTTTCCGGTAGATCCATCTAGCTAAATTTTCTTTACCAGGCTCTTCGTTTTTCTTAACATTGTTTTCCGGTAGGAAAAAACTTGACATTCTATCAGTCAAACTGAAATTTCTGATATTGTTTACTCTAAGTTTATAATCTTCAATTTCTGATTGTGTGCTTAAAGTGGTAGACCCTGAAATTGTGCGATGTCCTGCATCTTTGGCATTCATTTTCAGGCTAGAGATTTCTGACGATATTTTTAACAAAGTATTATTGATATCACTTTGCCATCTAGCAAACTCTTGG
This sequence comes from Pichia norvegensis, assembly GCA_030570285.1. NCBI lineage: Eukaryota > Fungi > Ascomycota > Pichiomycetes > Pichiales > Pichiaceae > Pichia > Pichia norvegensis. Next base: position 39,202 of record JAJLVM010000213.1, read on the forward strand.
CTCATGTTATGACTGAAAGAAGTGTTTGGCATGACATTTTCATTATTAGCCACATCAGCAATTGCAACAGGGGGATGTTGTGTTGTAGAATTAAGGATAGAATTGTTATTGTTAGCAATCTGTCCGCTAACACTGTTGTGCCTGGACCTACTGATGGAATGATTTCTTGATGATGGTCTGACAATAGCAGAATTTATACCTGAGGATGCAATTCTATATAGTGATGCTGCAGGTGATTGTGATCTCACAGGTATATTAGGAGTATACTGGAATGGTGCTTGCTGTGAAGGTACGGATGGTGTTTGTATTTCCATAAACTCAATTTTATCCCAAGATGATTGTAAATTGTTTAGCAGAGGTTCAACTTCAGGATACACCGATAGTGAATAATTGGACTTCAAAATATCCAAAAGATATTTGACATATTGTTTCCTAGCTTGTTGCTTGGTAAGACCTCTAAATTTTACCCATGAATTGTACTTTTTAGCATCACTTGGATTAGTTATACTGGAATTCAGAGATGCATCTCCCTTTGTTGCTTGATTATACAAACCATAAAGGCTTAGTCTCTCAGAAATCGATGGTCGAGGAAGATTGCTTGACTTAGATAAATCAGTAAGAGATTTAATTGTTGATACAGCTTGAATGAATAATCTGTCATAACTTAGATCTGCTTTATTGCTGTTCGACATGCTGTCAAATATAACAAATGATGTACGGTAGTCTTTTTCTCAAGTAAGAAGAACAATTCGTGAATCAAATGTAATGTAAACAAATAAAGAGTAAGAGATTCCATTTAACGCAAGGTGTTTTCATCACGCGCGTAATCTGAGATTCGCCGAACCCAACTTAGATCTTTTACGTAGACCCTTTGATTTATTTGCCAGAAGTGTAGCTGAAAGGTCTAGTTTAAGGAGTTTACAACTTAACAATAAAAGGTTTACAATGTATGTCAGTGAAATGGACCATCAAAGTCACTAATGCAATACAAAGTACATATTCAAAAACAAACTTAGAGGATCCTACAACCGAAGCTGAAGTACTGTTCCAGTTTGAGATTAAACAAGCATTTATATTGTGTTGCCCATATTGACAACGTGGAGTAAGACGGTGAGTAATTGACAAGTTTATCTTGTTTGCATTTTAAATTGATTTCAAGCATAGAAGCAAAGCTTGAGACCAGAGTGTTAGCAAACTGTTCGATATTGTTTTTTTAAAGACAAAAAACAAAGAAAATCTATTTTTTTTGTAATATTGATATATTAAATGTTTTGTACATAGAAAAAGCAAAATTGATTAGGTTATATCTAATTAACTTAGTTTTCTGGGACTGTAAGGAAAAAATAAAAGTAAATGTTAGTAATATGTTCATTGATAATTTTTGACAATTTGAGGAGAAAAATGAATTAAAATAATACATACCATCAATTTCACCAGCATCGATTGCTTCAATGATTGCGTGAGGTGGCTTACCGTCAACTCTACAACCAACAGATTGTGCAGTACCTAAGATTTCCTTGGTAACAGAAGCTAAGTTCTTACCGAAAGACTTTTCTCTCATGGTTCTTGCAATTTCAAAGATTTCGTCTAATGGAATGTTACCATTGTGCTTGACGTTCTTTTCCTTCTTTCTGTCTCTTGGAGCTTCCTTTAATGCAGTAATGACTAAAGAAGATGCAGATGGAACAACAGAAGCAGTAGCTTGTCTGTTTTGAATCTTCAATTGAACGGTAACCTTAATACCCTTGAAGTCCTTAGTTGCCTTTGCAATATCTTCACCAACCTTCTTTGGAGATAAACCAAGAGGACCAATCTTTGGAGCTAAAGCGGAGGAAGCACCAACTTCACCACCAACAGCTCTTAAGTAAAGGTATTTAACTTCAGAAGGATCAAACTTTGGAGGCATTTTTGTGTGTTTGTATCTGCTAAATGAAAGAGTAAATCAAGCAAGTTGAAACCTTTAGTAATTTTCATCAACTTCAACTTCATACATTTTTCACATAGTAGAACG
>JAJLVM010000214.1:0-38650 GCA_030570285.1 Pichia norvegensis
ATTCTCTGAATTGATTGTACAAGGTAATAATAACTCATTTTTTCTTTTTTGAGTATTTTATTTTGAAACAAAAGACCATGCAATATTTGTTTCATTAATGTAATCAAGTTACTAATGGAGTATGGAGCCTGTATTTATACCAGGAATACTTTTGGTTGGGAATGTTGAAAGAAGCTGGAAGCGAAACCAGATTTTGATATCTCGCCCGCACCTGAATTTGGCGATCACGACCTTCAAAGACTGCTTCGGAGGATTTGACTTGAACAACTAATTGTTTCAAATTTGGTCAAGCGACGATGCCAAAACTTGAACAGTGGGAGATTAAAAAATATTGGGAGATATTCAGGGGATTGAAGCCTGAAAACAATAAATTAGATGGGGATAAGTTGGCACCTGTTTTTAAGAATTCTCATCTTGAGCAATCCAAACTTACACAGATCTGGGATTTAGCAGACATTGATGTAGATGGAAAACTCGATTTTGAAGAATTCTGTATTGCAATGAGGTTGATTTTTGATCTTGTCAATGGTAATACGTCGAATGTTCCATCAAAACTTCCTGGGTGGTTAATTCCGGGCTCTAAACGCCATCTTGTTGAGGCTGAAAGTGCAGTCCAAGGAAAATCTAACAATACGGGCTATGAAAGTGATACAGATGATGAATATACATTAAGCTCAGATTTTGATTGGTATATGTCACCAGTGGATAAGAAGTCATATGAAGATGTTTACAATTCTTCATGTGATACGTATGGGAGAATAAAATTTGATTCCTTAGTAAGTCTCTATGAAAGTTTGAAGGGTGTGCCAAGAACCGACATCAGTTCTGCATGGAATATTGTTAATCCAAAACAATCAGAGACAATTGATAAAGATCAATGTCTTGTTTTTCTTCACATTTTGAATCAAAGGTCTAATGGTAGACGAGTTCCGAGATCAATTCCCCCATCTTTGCGTGCAACATTTGACAAAGAGGTTCCACAGTATGATGTAGAATCCAAGCAAAGCGAAATTAATAGTCTGAATGCTGAAAAATCTAAAAAATCTTTTGCTTCTGATTATTTGAATAAACTTGGATCCAACGGATCGCAACTTGTATCTTCAGGAACTGATTTCACTGAGACCAAAGGAACAGATTGGGAAGAAGTTAAATTAAGACGAGAATTGGAAGATATTGAAAAGTTATTACAAAAAGCCGAAGAAGCAAAGAGTATGAAAGGAAAAGACCAAAAACTTGAAATGTTAAAATATGAATTTGAACAGCTGCTAAAGTATAAAGAAGAACAGGTTAAACAACTCAACAATGCACATGGAGGAGCCAATAACTTGAACTCAGTCATAAGCAATATAAAGTCTATCGAGGTTCAAGTTAGTCAGTTAGAGCAGTTTTTACAGTCCAAGAAGGACGAATTGAGTGAACTTAATAAGCAGATAGAATCTTTAACTTAACTGTTTATTTGATTTCTTCAATATGTATAGTAATTACGCAGGAGAATAAGGATATTTTTTTATAGTAAGTGAACGTTAGTATTCAAGTCTAAAGTTATGAACAAGGTGTCTTATAAAAAATTATGATAATCAAAGAACTTCATTTAATTCATATCTTTGTTCATAAAGTTACGAGTCATTGTAGGAAGGGCCACTCTAATCCCATCTAGTTCTTTCGTCATAAATACTTGACATCCCAACCTCGAAGTCTCTGTTAGACCGAAAGCTAAATCAAGCATATCATTTTCATCATCATCAGGTTCAGGAATACGGTCATAATATTCTGGATCAACTATTACATGACAGGTTGAACATGCACATGATCCACCACAAGCACCTTCCATATCTAAATGGTTTGCTTGAGCGATATCCAATAGATTATCACCCTCTGCAACCTCAAAAGTCTTCTGTTCCCCACCTTTAGTGATGAATGTGATATGTAACTCTTCTCCTGGGTTTGGCTTCTTCAAATGCCCATGAAGAAGTGACTGTGACGTTTGGAAAGTTCTTAATGATTGGAAGTTAGGGCCAAAAATGTTCCTTTTAACAGATCCAAATCGAGCTAAATTGTTTTGAAGTTTCACTATATGTTTGAACATCTTGGAATGTTTGTATGAACCGTTGGTGAACCGGATATAACTTTGAAGCTCGACCTGACAAACTGATGAAATTTCCGGTAATCAATTTAATCATCGATTTTAACTCGTTGCACGCAAGGGCTGTAAAAAAATCTTAAGCCCGACAGCTCAAATTAACATATAAATAAATACGTTTCTTCCAACAGATAACTGGAAATTTACGGATAAATATGTCGGATTTGTTTAGCGGATACGAGACTGACTTTAAGTTAGCTTTAACAGATGCGCAGACCAAGTTGGAAGAAGTCTATGGCTTATCGGATGAAAACCGCCGTATTGAATTAATGAAACTGATTGAGTCCTTATTGGACGATTGCCATGACTTGTTGGATTCAATGACTTTGGAGGTACAACAGATAGCAACTAACCAGAGAACATCTTTTAATGTTAAAATTCGGTCTTACCGAACTGATTTAGATGATTTGAAGAAGCAACTAAAAAATGTAATGGACGATAAGGATAGACGGCAACTCTTCGGTAGCGCTGATAATGACTCCGCTAATTTCACACAAAGACAAAAATTGCTTAATACCAATGCATCAATTGAAAGATCCACACAACGGCTCAATGAAGCTACTAGAACTGCGATTGAATCCGAATCAATTGGAAGCTCCATCCTGAATAACCTTAGATCTCAAAGAGATCAGATATTAAATGCAAGAGAAACACTATCTGAAGCAGATACTTACGTGGATCGTTCACTTAAAACTTTAAAATCAATGTCTAGAAGGCTTGCAACCAACAAGTTGATTACTTATGGAATAATAGCCCTTTTAATTTTACTTATCTTTCTTGTACTTTACAGCAAGTTTACATAGAATAGTTTTTGTAAAATCAGGTATTTCAGTAATAAAGAATAGTATATAAATATTTCTATTGTGTTGTTTCATATTCATCTGTGTTCACATTGACACCGTCAGAAATCTCATAGCGGGCCATTGCCTCCCTTACGTTTTGCAAGAAATCTTCGTTTGTAGAGTGATTAGAGGAGAAGGTTTTAGCAGAAGAAGCCCTACTCAACCCTGGTACACCAGATTGGTGTAAATTTTTCTCATCATCATCAAGTTCTAATTTATGTGCTGCCAAATTTAACAGAGACTTTCCAGACTTTCTTCTCATAAAGTTTGAATATGGAGAAGGTCTTGGATCATAATTTTGGATATCATCTTGAGTGTACGACCTTCTTTTAACCGCAGTGTTTGGCTCTCTGCATATAACACCAACATCCTGAATCATTCGAGCTACTAAGGCAGTCCAACCGCATTGCCATTTGGAACCTAACCCCCTACCAGTATCACCGTCAAAATACTCATAAAAGTTGACCAGATCCTTAAAATGTTCATCGTTGTTAAGCATATTCAATGCTTCATTATACCTTATTTGCTGTTCACTCAACTCAATTTCATCATCATTATCTGATTCAACAATTGTTCTACCATGGTAAGCCTTGTAGCCATCTTTATCTGGCATGAATAAGTGAATCAATCTTTGCTGAATTTCTTCAGCTGCTTGACCCAAATTCATATAATCACCACTTCCTACAGGTGCTTCCACTTTTAGGGAAGATCCGTAATATAGATAAAATCTTAAAAGTGATTCAATAAGCAAAAAATTCATTGGAAACCAGATAGGTCCCCTCCAGTTTGAGTTGCCTCCAAACATCCCTGAATCTGATTCACCAGATAGATATGAAGCACTATAAGTTTGCCCATTTATTTCCATTTGGAAAGGATTTTCCTCATGAAATTTTGATAGCGATCTAACTCCATAGTTTGATAAAAACTCAGTTTCATCAAACAGTTTCTTGAGTATTGACAAAAGTCTATCTTTGTTAACCAAAGAAAGTAGAAGTCTATCCGAATCTCCCTTCGTGTCCATTGAAGCGATATGTCTTTTAAAGAGATAACTTTTGTTCTTACTCAACCAGTCTATTCTTTTAGCAAAAGATGGAAACCTTTTCAATACATCAGGTTCTATTGTGGTGGTAGCAAAAAGGGGAATTAATCCAACCATAGATCTCACTTTAATAAAGGACGAGGAATCATCATTCCATTGAATTTTATCATAGAAAAATTCATCATCTATATCCCAAAGAGAATCTGAGGTAGGACTGAAGTTTTTTTCGTTTTTGTTTAAAAAGGTCATGGCATCTGCAATAAGAATGTAATGTTCAAAAAACTTCGATGCCACGTCTTCATAAACAGGGTTATCTTTAGCCAATTCCAGAGCAATATTCATCATTGTCAATGAATACCAGGCAATCCAACCAGATGCATCTGATTGTAATAATTTCACACCATCTGGCGGCTCGGATCTGTTAAAAATACTAATATTATCAAGTCCCAAAAAACCACCTTCAAAAATACCATTCCCATTAACATCTTTCCGATTGACCCACCAGGTGAAATTAAGCATCAGCTTTTGAAATACCCTTTCCAAGAAAGGTCTATCAGCAAATCCCCAATTTTTTTTCTCAATTTTGTAAATACGATAAGCAGCCCAGGCTTGGACAGGTGGATTTGTATCCGAGAAATTCCATTCATAAGCAGGAATTTGTCCTTGAGGAGACATATACCACTCTCTTGTTAATAAATCAAGTTGCTTCTTTGCAAATTCAGGATCAATCATTGCCAATGGAATAGTATGAAAAGCAGTATCCCATGAACAATAGAACGGATACTCAAAATTATCCGGCATTGATAAAATATTATCATTGTAAAGATGCTTCCACTCTTTATTTCTTTGATTTGCTCTGCCGATAGTGGGAGGCAAATCAGAGTTAGGATCCCCCCTATACCAATAATCATGTATAAAGTGGTAGTACTGTTTAGTCCATAACAGTCCAGAAAATGCTTGTCTTTGCACATTTCTGAGATGTTGGGGAATCGGTAAAGGCGCAACATTCCAATAAAATTCGTCTGCCTCATTAATTCTTAATGCAATTGTGTCATCTAGGGCTTCTTCATTCAACTCAGTATTTTCTGGTGATATATCGCTGGTTAATTTGTAGCGGATCGTAACGTAATCACCCGGAGGCACCCCTCCATTTTGGTCAAACACAAACCATGCACATGCTTTTGTACCTCTGTTTTCTGGATTCACGCTGGACTCATCTTCATTAACAATAAAGTCGTGAAAACCATCTTTACAGTACTTGGTTTTGTTTTCAATGTTATACAACTTTTTGAAATTTGTCTCATTATCACAAAACAGTAAGGTGGGTTCAACATCATTATCATCGTCTCCATAACCTGGTGCGGGAGCAAATACTATCCGCCTTTCACCCAACTTCCAATGCTTAACTCCAATAACATTATCAGAAACTTTCCACAATTCGGGTTTTTCTTTCTGCTGTTCACTTTCGTGGTTCCATCCCCAAGTATTTCTAAAGAATGCCTGCGGAATGATATGAAGAGGCGCAGCAGCGTTTGATCTATTATAAGCAGTGATTCTAAAGTTGATCTCTTCCGGATCTTCATCATCTTTACCCATTTCAAAAAAGACATCAAAATAGTTATTATTTTCAAACACTCCTGTATCTGTTATTTCAAATTCGGAATCAAGCTTTGATCTCTTAGAATTCTCTTCATATAATTGTTCGTATGGAAATTTGGAAATTGGGTATTTGTAAAGAAACTTTGCATAGGAGTGAGTTGGAGTGTTATCCAGATAGTAATATAATTCTTTTACATCTTCACCATGATTGCCACTCTTTTCTCCGGCTCCACCGGGCAAACCAAACAAACTTTCCTTCAAAATGTCATCATTCTCATTCCATAGTACCATGCTTAAATTCAAAAATTGGTGCGAGTCACATACACCGGCCATACCCTGTTCGTTCCATCGAAAAACTCTACTTTTAGATGTCTCAAAATCGAACTGCCAAGCGTCACCTTCATCTGTATAGTCTTCTCTCGGAACACCCCATGTTCTTTCTGATAAGTACGTTCCCCATTTCTTCCAATATTTCGAACGTTCGGTATCCTCAATTAACCTTCTTTCTTCCTTACAAGGTTTATTTGAAAGCGTCATTAGGAAAATTGTAAATCTTAGAAGTCGGAGAGAAGAAAAGGACAAAGATAAAAGGGATGTGCACAATCTGGCACTCGCTTCAGTTAGCGCCTGATACCAAAAAGCATTTTTGGTATTTTTGATCTCGGCGAGATTTAGATGCGTGTCCGCAACAAACTTCTCCAAAATCAAATTATCATTTGATAAAACTTTATAATATTACTTAAATAATGTGTATCTAGACGCAAAAGCTAAAAAAATGGCGATAACAGATCGTCATCATGCAAAATTTTTTGTGTAAGTTTGAACACGCAAAGTAAAAGACGTGGAAATTTTTCCGCAAAGTACCAGTAAAATCCACTAGGTAAACATCCAATTTCATTAGCTAGCTCCTTTGGTAAATCTTGGTAGTGATGATATTTATTTCTGATGGCCCGAAGTAAATCCATGAGTTTGTGCGTGTTATATTTTCTGTATTTTCCTAAATTTTCAATAAACGTGTTATCAAATTTGTCAAACCAACCTTGCGGGCCCAACACTTCACTAGCAATAGTCTCAAGTTTTAACAACAATTCTGATGGAGGATCTCTCCTTTCTACTTCAAATCTGTCGGATACTTTTAGCAGAAAGTCTAGTTTCTTTTCGTCGCTCCAAAAGTAGGGATGTTTCATAACCACACTTATATCAGGTCGTAATAATGGGTTTCTCTGTATCATTGAGTCTATCAGGTCTTTTATGGTATAGGCATCTCTTAAAGTTTCGAGAAGAGATAAGTCGTATTCATTTTTTATAATATTTCCTTCTCTAATGTAGCGGTCCCCAAAAGGGTGATATCCACCAGTCAAAACGTAGAAAAAAACACATCCAGCAGAAAATATATCAAGAGATCTTGTCAGCCGAACTTTATTTTTCATTGAGGAAGAAACGTACGCTGGTGAAGTGTCAAGGAGAAGTTCGGGTGCTCTCCACCCAGAAGTTCCTGCAGCATTTGCAGTTGTTCCTTTAAAGGACGACTGGTCAGTATCAAGTTTTTTACATAAACCAAAGTCCGATATCAAAAATCTAATATCAGTTTCTGTTTCCATAAGGTTGCCAGATTTTTTCACCTTTTTAGTTGAGGTTGCAACTAATATGTTTTGTGGCTTGATATCTCTATGAACAATTTTCAGTGAGTGAAGGTGATATACACCATTCGCGATTTGAAAAAGTATCTTTCTCGGTTCAAGTTCTGTATCTATATCCTTTTTCTTTTCAACAATATCTTCAAGAGATGCAGAACAAAGCTCAAGTGCAATGTACAAAAACTTATTGTGAATCTGGGAACAAAAGTATCGAACTACGTTAGAGTGATCATCACTTTCTTGTAGAAGGTTGATTTCATGAGAAGCAACATCATAAAAGTCAAGTAACATTCTTTTCACAGCTACTGGACGATTTTCAAAATAGCCTTTAAATACCATAGTACCATGCGAGCCGAAGCCCAATGTGATATCGGTTATTGACAAACTGTTGCTAATCTTTGTAATATTTTCAGTGGAATTATCATTAGTATTCAGTTGAGAAACTGGTGTCACATCTTTTGTATGAATTTCAAAACGCTCATCACCAGTATTATCATCATTAACCGAGCTAATCACTTTTGAAGGTTCAAAATCATCTGATTCTCTTTTCTTGCTCTTCTTACCACCCCGAGATCCTCTCTTGCGTTTTCGCTTAAATTCTTCAGTGTCATATTCAGCAGAAATCTTTGATTCGTTCAAACTTTTGTCCGCTATCTCGCTGATTTGATCCTCAGATGTACTTTCTGAAAAGTTGGAAATTATGGAATTCGTCTCTTCTTCAATAACATCTGTCTTTCTCTGTTCCTTTGAAACGAAATAGTCAAATAAGCCAACTTTTGAAAGGATAAAAAATATTAACAAACATATCAGGGCAACAATCACATTTTCAAAAGCTCTAATAAAAAGTTGTAAAAAAGATGCTCCTTTGAATGTTAATGAAGGCGAGATATTCCTAGTATTTTCAATAAAGTCGCTAAATTTATCTTCGTTTTGTTTCTCTATTCGTTTTTGATAAGAAAATTGATCATTTGTTGGTGCAACTGCCCCAGTGGCAGAATGGTAAATTGCCAATTTGTTATTATTAATATCATAGTTTTGCAAACCTCTTTGATCTATCAACCCCTTGTTATGAACTCCTGAAATTGCAATTTCCAACAAATCGTCATTGGCAAAAACTGCAGGTACTCTCCATCTTTCATTGGTAATATACTTGGCTAAAGGAGCTGATCTGACCAGCGAGGGATAGTTCTGTTCACTCAAGGCATACCAAGATCCCTCTTTTGTTTTGTCTAGATACGTAGACTCACTGTTCCCCATGGTAGCCATATTATTATCCAATGGATGCTTGAGAATAATATACTCTTCTTCATTTGCTGCATTAGCAAATACATCAAATACTGCAACAGTGACTGATGGTAAAGTTGAAACCCATTTAACCGATTTAGAATTGACATCCAGTGCCAATAACGAATTATCATGGAAAGGTTGAATATATACATCATCTGGAGATTTGAAATTTTGCTCATTCAATCCGATATGTAAATTATTAGGACCCCACTGAACATATGTGATATTCCAGGAAGTATTATTTCGTGAATGAATTGTAAGTTCATAGACTGTTTTTCCTAGATTTATAAAGGGTCCATCGTGATTATTTGAGTTTTCACTGTGTGAACTATAATATCCTGCATTATCTTCAAAGTCTTCACATGTTTTATCAATATCGTCTGAGGAGAAGTTGTCATCTTTTAAAAAGCCAGAAGGATTTGCTAAACATACTCCAACTGAATCAAGGCCAAACGATTCAACAATAGATCCAGTTAGAGCATTAATTTTAACAATACCAGAACTTCTTGTACCCGTATAAACAAATTGATCATCAATAGAAAAAGGAGAGTTTAAAACCAACTCTTTTACGCTCAATGGCAATTTCTCAATACCATCTCTACCTGTGAATCTATAAACAGTTCCGTCTCCATCTGGTTCAACAATCCATGTTATTCCATCTTTCCATTTGTTAAGCTTCTGATTAAATGATTTTTTTGTTTGTGTATTGGATGATTCATGATACGCATTGTTATATTTAGATCGATCAAGAATTGGGCTATTGTTAGTTTTATAGCTAGGCACTGGTGTAGGAGTTGTTGGTACTTGCTTTGCAGCATATTTATCATTAGAATGTATACTTACTAAAGGTTGACCACCTACTAGAGACCACAGAAGTTCTCCTGTCAAACGATTAACAGCATTCAAATTACCTTCCACATCGACAGTCAAAAGTAGGTTCGTAACATGAAAGTTCTCTATTCGGTAGTATTCGGTATTTGAAATAAGACTGCCCATTTGACCCTGAATGCTTTCCGTTAATCCATAAGGCTGAACAATTAGTTCTTTGTTCATTCCGTCATCCGAAGTGCTGTTAACAGAGGCAGCTGAAAGAGATGTCCAGTAACAGCAGAACAGGAGAAAGCCAACCAACCTGACAAGTATATGACCCTTTTGTTTTGTCATGATCTTGTCTGTAAAGTCTTGATAAAGTTGTGTATTGACTCTCTGCTGGAGTTCAGCGAGTTGCTTTGCGGAAGACTACAAGGTACCAGGGAAACATGATGACGGTGAAAAATCATATCACATTATTGCCGTGACGCGACATGCCACGGTGTCGTGAACTCAAAATTGCCGCAGCCTCAAATTCTCTATACAACTTAAATGTAATCTGATGGAACAAGTTATACGAGGTTCCAATATAACCGCCACATGTCGAAATTGGTGTTGGAACTTTTAGATTGGTTTATCCAAGTGATAATTGATATATTTTTTAGAGAAGTTTCTGTGAGAGGCTCTTTCAATTTTCCTACATCTGGTCCAACCATTGTTGTTATTGCACCACATGCAAATCAATATTTGGATGCTGCCATTGCGATCCATGCTGCTCATATGGTTACCGGGAGACAGGTATCCATGATTGAAGCAGCATCATCTTATTATAGTGGCTGGATGGGCATTTGGAGTAGATGGTCTGGTGCAATTCCTGTTGAAAGGCAACAGGATCGCCTCAAACCTGCCAAGGGGATCGTAAAATATGAAAACTACTTAGAAGATCAACTAACAATTGTTGGAGAGGGTACTGAGTTTACAAAAGATTGTGAACGTAGCGGGTTATTAGGCGTTTTTGGTGGGAATGTCAAAATAGGTGAAATAATCAGCGATACTAAATTGAAGTTAGCTGCACCTATGAAAAAGCAACAAGGAATTGACTCCCTCATCAACGGGACATCTTTTAAGACTGCTCCACGAATTGACAATAGCAGTCTTTTTGAAACAGTTTTTGAAGCACTTCATTTGGGTAGATGCATCGGAATTGCTCCGGAAGGTGGCTCACACGATAGACCAGAATTGTTGGAGTTCAAACCAGGTGTTGCTTTAATGGCCCTTGGGGCAGTTGCAAAGTTCCCTGATACTGAAATTTCTATTGTCCCATGTGGACTTAACTACTTTCATCCAAACAAGTTTAGATCAAGAGCGGTTGTAGAGTACGGCACACCAATTATTGTGGATCAAGCTTGGGCAAAGGAGTATAAAGAAAACGCAAGGAAAACCGTCAGTAAACTTATGGAAGAGATTACCGCTGCAATGAATATTGTTACTACACAGGCACCGGATTATCAAATGCTTCAGGTTGTACAAGCCGTGAGAAGACTATACTCTAACGGTCGTTTTGATCGTCCACCACTACCCGTTGTTGTTGAAATTAATAGAAACTTGCTTACTGGTTATAATAAGTTTAGAGATCACCCAAGAATTCAACACTTGAAAAATTCTGTTCTTGCCTATAATTCAAAATTGAAAACTTTTGGCTTAAGAGACCACCAAGTTGAAACTGCAACCAATAAACGGATTAGAAACTTTGCATTGTTGGTCAGAAGTATTTTTTCTTTATTATTTTACTCTATTTTAAGTTTACCAGGAACTATTTTATTTTCCCCAATATTTATTGCTTGTTCAGTTATTTCTAAGAAGAAACAAAAAACGGCATTGGCGAATTCTGTGGTTAAAATCAAAGCAACTGATGTGATTGCTTCATGGAAAGTTTTGATTGCCCTTTTTATCACGCCAGTTTGCTACTTTATTTACTCTACAATAGGAACATATTTGGTTATATCTAATCACATGGTACCATATTTTGCACAAACTTATTCAGGTATTGGCTTTATATTTTGTTGTTGTTGGGCAATGTTAGTTGGAACTACATATTCTGCGCTAAAAATGGGCGAAGTTGGCATGGATATCTATAAATCTATTAAACCACTATTTTTATCTCTTGTTACAATGAGTGACGAGCTTGAAAAGCTTAAAGAGGAAAGGCAAAGATTATCAATGGAAGTTACTGAGGTCATAAATGAGTTTGGTCCAAAAGTTTTCAAAAAGTTCAATGAAGTTTACCTCCATCAGTCAGTCGAAGAAGTGAAACTGGAACAAGAAGAGATTAAAGAAAGATCAAGATCAAGGTCAATTTCAAGATCAAGATCACGCTCTCGTTCAAGGTCCGCATCTGCGCCATTAAGTAGAACTAGCTCTAATCTCTCTGGTTTTTCCTCATTTGATGGCGAAAACGATGAGGGTAAATTACCTAATTTGCAACATGTTTCAATCTTTCCAGATTATTTGCAATTACCAGACACAAGAGATGTTTCCGTTTCTTCTAGTTTTGACAACTTACACACGCTAGGCTCTGCATCAACAGGTGTTGAATTGAACGCATTAACCAATAAGATTAAACAAGCTGTGATTCAAAGGAATAAGGAGAACGAAGTAGAGTCCGAGAATCAATCGTGAATTTGTTTTATAGTTTATTTTACTTGTTTCTTGATATGTAACGTATAGAAAGCTTTTTTTATGCATGCTTGAGTTCCAGGTAACAATTTTTTTTGTGAGAGGTCAAGAAAAATGCCGAGCCTCCGCACAAATCATGTAAACATCATCTCACTACTACAACACAGCTTAAAACAGTAACCAATCTGTGTAAAAATACACAACAACAACAACAACAAAAAGAACAACACCATCATTTTGTAGAAGTATGTCCGTGAGGATACTTCTTTTGGCATTGGGTGTGTTGCTTATTGTGATACCAATCTTGCTAAGGCTTTTGAATGTACTTCCATATATTCTTATCGGTTGTTTTTTTCCATTGATGGGATGCTTGGTAATTACGAAATACTACATATTTAAACCATATTCTTTAGATGAAATTCAAAATGAACGAAATCATTATTTCAAATTTTATAAGGGCGTGAGTTGGAGAAAAAATATAGAGAAAATGAAAAATGTCGAGTTGTTAAAGGACGAAGATCATCAACTTTATCCAGAAAACTTTTTGATTAATGACACAATAAATAACCTGATAGGACTAATCATTCAAAATTTTGTTGCTACATGGTCGAAAAGAATTTCTACTAGTGATAGTTTTAACACAAGTTTACACCGGGTGTTCAGCTTTAGTGCCAGAAGTTTAATAGAACGTCTAAACGGTATAAATTACGCCGATGTCCTTGTGATTAACCTTATCCCTATTTTCAATGAGCATATAAAAAACTTTTTGTCTGCGAATGATATTACCAAGAAAAAAAGGATGCTAAATAAATCAAATAAAAGAAAGACTGACCTTAGTGAAGAGACCGTGCTTGCTTTCAATTACAATAAAGGGAAATTGCATTCGAGTTTGAAATTAAATTCTCAAACAGCTGAGGAAAATGTGAAAGATTATCTGAGCTCTCTTGTTGACAAGATTTTGCCACATTTACTGGAACCTAAAGAAATAGACTCTAGATCTTCTTTTATTTTAGTCCGTGAATTATTGGCCTGTTGCGTTTTAAACCCATTGTGCCAAATGCTTTCTAATCCTGATTTTTTTAACCAAATTATTGTTGAAAATCTATCTAAACAGATGAAAGACCGAGACAATGTAAGGAAAATAAGAAACATTTTGAGAAAGCATTCAAGAAATGTTTCTGGCCAACCTCCGCTATCGGTCGATGTTCTAAGTTACAACATCACTTTGTTTTCATCCTTAGAGGAGTTTTTGGAATTAGCAAGTATTGTGGAACGCTCCAATGATATAGAGAATATCCAAAAGTTTAAGTGGTTTTGCTTGATACAAAAATCTAAGCTCCTGAAAGGTAAAACCAAGTTTCAAATTGAAGAGTCTAAAGATCTTGTTAAATACGTTAAAAGAGTGGACGCATTATGCTATTTTATTGATCGTAAAGCTAAAGGAGAAATTTTGGACTTGAAATCACTTCAATCAGTTGACTCAGCAAGTTATCCACACGTTGAATATCCTGAGATTAAATTACCTGATATCTCATTTGAGAACATAGTTTTGAATGCATCGAGACTAAAGTACTTTTCTTTTTTTATGCAGCAGAGGGGAGAAAGGAAATCTTTATTGGAATTCTGGATTGAAGCAGAGAGCCTTAGAAACCCATTGGAGTATAATAGCAGAAACGCAACTCTTATAAATTTAAAAATCAAGGAAGATGAAGAAAGTAGTGATGAAGATATTACTGTTTTTGCTGACAAAAGTTTGTCACAGTCGCAAGAAATCATCATACTATTTCAAAAGTTTTTCAATCTCCCAGTCATGAAAATTCCACCTAGAATATACTACAAAGTGAATGAGTTTGTTGAGAGTGACCACAATGAGCTACTTGCGTACAATAGAGCTCGAAGAAACATGCTTAAATTGCAGTCCTATGAATACAGCAGAATGCTGAAAACCGACTATATAGCATTCCAAAATTCAGAAATCTGGATGAAGATGATGGTTGAGGAGTTAAACAATCACACAGAAAATATAACATATATTGAATCTAAGTCAGAGGAACATAACAGTATTGAAACAGACAAAACATTCTTAGGACGAGAATCTTACGGTGATCCATTGGCCTTCTACCGAGAGAAGGAAGATCATGACAATTATGTTGATGTAAACATGACTGGGAGGGTTAGTGATAAGGTTGTTCAAGCTGTTGAAGATGCATTGAGCCAGATTATGGATGACCAAAGCAAACTTGGAATTACCGAAATTAATGATCAGCAGGAAAAAAGGAGTTCAAGACTTGTCAGTGATGATGTCATGAGTGATTTGTTTGGGGTAGATAACGATGGGATATTTAGTGACGCCGATGACTCTTTTGACGTTGATGCAGCCGAAGTGGCCAATTCAACAAATGACACATCTGACCACGATTCTCTAATAGAGGAAGATATGATTAATTCTATGGATTTTCTACCGACTGCTTCAATTGCGCCGAATGTGCTTGACTTATCCAAGGAAATATCAGTATTGGAGGAAGAAACTGAACGCCTTGAAGAGCAAAAGTTGATTATCAATACACTCTTGAATAAGGCCGAAGTGATTAACAATATTCCTGAATGCCGCATTCTTAGAAAGTCTCTGCTGAGTTTGGAAAAGGAGCTCAAGTTGAAAAATATGCAGAAGGAGCAGTTGATGGTCCAAGAGGGTGAAAATAGTTTGTATCAAAAGAGTGGCGTCAGAATAAAAAATTACATAACCGTCAAAGATAAAACTGGTAAAACAGTCGTAATGTATGCTATTGAAGTCATACGATATTCATCTACAGAAAGGCTAGAGGTTATTGCTTCTTGGATTGTGACAAGACGATTTAGTCAATTCTATGAGCTACATCATCATCTGAAGGACTTATATCCCGAAGTTCGGAGCGTTGATTTTCCGAAAAAAACTGTTATGGTGAAGCTCATGCCAAGGGCGTTGATTGAAGAACGCCAGCAAACATTGGGAAATTATTTGAAAAAGCTAATAACTATAAAAGAAGTTTGTGCCGACAAACATTTTCGTGCGTTTTTGTCAAGTGAGGCTTTCGAAGCATCACCCAATAGTAATTTATCTACCGATTCATTATCGAATGGTAATGATGTCCTATCAACTCAATCGTTGTTCCCTCTCATGTCACTAGTAGATAAAGAAACAACGGAATATTCAAGTACCACGTCCAACAATTCTAAAAACAAACAGGAAGGTAATGATATAAAGATGAGCGAAACATCGTTTACCAAACCATTATGTGATTTGGTGATATTATTGTTTCAACTATCCAAATCTACGAATTGGTTAAGAGGTAAAGGATTAATTATGCTATTTCAGCAGATATTTGGATCAACGATAGAGAAAACTATCAGGAATATAGTGGATGGTAAACTACGCAGCGAAGAGAATGTATCCTTGATATTAATGAATTTTCAATCCAAGCTTTTTCCCGATGGGAAATTTAGACAAAAATCTAGCCCAAGAACTCAATTTGAAAAGATTAACACCAGGAATCAGGCTAAAGCGCTTTTGGCTCTCTTCTTGGATGATACAACGGCTAAAGTTTTCGGCCGCACTGCTGCCAAAGAGGCTGCTACTATAACATACGCAATTTTCCAAAATGAAATTCTAAACAAACACTTGATAATGTCTCTAATTGACGAGTTGATTATGTGCTTATTTCCAGAACTTCGCACATCAATGCCCTGATATTTGGGTAAACACATCACAACTTTTTGTTCCCATTTAAATGCAAAAAAGATCCAAAGTCATTTTTAATTTGATATAACATCCTCTTCTCATCTTTATGTTTTTTTGGATGCTTTTTTATCAATCTTTTCAAAATCTTGTGTCTATGCTCTTCCGCTCTGTTATAACTCTCGTACTCATGTGGATACCTATCTACGGGACCGTTTATAGTATCCTTTTTCAATTGGTGTCTAAATAGTTTGAAAAGTAGAGCTTGAGATTTTCGATCATCATCTTCTAACTGGGATGCCACATCTAACCAATCCATCCCTCTAACAGGTATTTCATATCCTTTCATTTTTGGAAATGATGATAAATTTCTTTCTGCATTCATATACGTATCTACCATTCTATCAACAAGGTTGTTTAACTTGCCGTAAAGTTTTCTTTTCAATACTGCGTCTAGGGTAAGGTCAACTGGATCTTTTCGCTGTATACTTGCACAATCAGTCAAATTGTGTTTCTTCTTATGAAAGTGTTTACTAATTCTTCTATTAATATTCTGCTCGAATATAGCATCTATACATTCGTCCATCTCAGCAGAGGCGTCAATTTTAGGATGCCAAAAACATGTCATTGAAGACTTCGGTGCTATTCTTTTTTGGTTAACAACATAGTCAACTTTAGCAAATCTTTGAGAATACATTATTTCATTAAAAGCTTTCGCTTCGTCACCAATTGTGGAAAAGTTAGTATCAAACAAGTAATCTCGTGGTGTTATCAAGTCATTTGAAGGTAGGGGCCATGCAGTAAATTCAAATCCTGGTATATTTTTGTTTCTTGTAGATAATAAATGTGCATTATAAAGATGTAGCGGAAGATCAATAGTAAAGTCAATATTTGCATCCTGTATTATGTTTATGTATTTTTTGAGTTCCTTTGGAAGACTAGTATTTGTGAAAGTAACAGTTGGAGTTTCCCATCCCTCGTGATTTTCATGAAAAAAATTGATAACCTTTTTGAAAGCTTCAGTTTTTTCTATTTTATCAGTGGGATTAGTGAGTGTTATATTCGAAAAAGAGCTATCTTCTTGAATTTTTGGAGCGCTCAAGTTAGCTAAAAAGAAGGGTCGTAGTCCTGATTTTGACACAGACGACGCCCGTCGTACCAAACGATGTCGAATTTGATTTGATTCCAGATCATCATCAATAACAAATGATGTATCGCTTTTATCTGTTACTAAACTATCATCTTCATCACCTGAGTTTTCTTTTCTTTGGTCTAGATTAAAAAGCTGATCTGTATTATTTTTTGCATTCAAACGTTTCAGCTTCATTTCAGAGTCAATATCAGCCATATTACTTTTCAACCACACAAAATCAACTGTATAGTTATGCCAAGTAATAAACTGGTGCACCGCCAGATGAAATATAAATTTATTGCAAATATGAAAAATGCTTTTCATGTAGAAACCTAATCGCGTCCATGTGTTCTTTCAAGTTCATCAAGAAGTGTCAACCAGCTTAATCTGTATTACCTTATCTCATCATAACAGAGAAATATAAACGAGATGCCAACTTTAGAGGAGATAGAGGATTATGATGATATTGACAATATGGATATGGATATTGCTGAATTTGATCCAGATTTAGTCACGCCTATTGCACCAGCAAAACCCAAACCCCAAGTAGCTAAATCTCAAGATGATGAGTTCCAACTTCCTATCGCTGAAACTTTCAAAAATATGAGTCTTAAACCACCACAAAATGAAGAAGCTCTTAAAAGAAAAGCAGGCATGAAAATGTATGATAGTATGACAGCAGAGGAAAGAAGAGAATTCAAAGCGATGCAAATAGTGTACCCATGTTACTTTGATAAATGCAGGACAGTGAAGCAAGGAAGAAGAGTACCAGTTTCAAGTTGTGTCAAAAACCCACTAGCAAAGACTATATTAGACGCATGTAAAATATTAAGAATTCCAGCAGTTTTTGAACCAGAGAAAACTCATTCGCAAGACTGGGGTAATCCAGGCCGTGTAAGGTTAGGTTTGAAGTTTGAAGGAGAATCTACACATCCAATGTTGAAATCCAAAAGAGAAGCACTTTTAGCAATAGCTGAATATTTAAAGACCCATCCTACTACACTTGAAAGTGTTAAAGAATTACCGGGTCCTCCTGAACTTATGAATGGTACATGGCAACCATCCGAGATCCCTAAGGTCAAAGGTTTTAAGATGAATACTATTGTTCCATTACATTCTTACTTTACTATGAAGCATCCTGAGACTGCTGGTGCTTATTTTAAGACAAAAACAAACGATAAGCCTATTGAACCTAAGAAAATTAAGCAAAAGATTCAAAGAATTAGAGGTTAGATCCTGTCGTGTACTGTAATAAATATTTCCTTGTAAATTTGTATTTGCAATTAAATAACAAAAAGATATAAGAGTGATTAGTTTGTAGGAACGTATTGCTTTCTGTATTCTAAAATAGCGTTCATTTGATCTTCAGTTAGTTTGTGCTTTAAAACTTCAATGATGTCGTCAAAGCAAACGATAGAGAAAACCGGAACACCATATCTTTTGGAAACAATCTTAGTAGCACATTCGTTAGAATCCTTTGTAGTTTCCATTCTATCTAAAGCAATAATAGTACCGATTGTGATACCCCCTTCTGCCTCAATAATACCAAAAGCTTCATTGATAGCAGTACCTGCAGTCATAACATCATCAATAATTAGTACTTTTTTTCCTTTCAATGGGCAACCAACAATAGATCCACCTTCACCATGATCTTTCTTTTCCTTTCTGTTAAAGGAATAACCAATATTTGAGTATTTTTCACCACCAATTTCAAAAAGCTTAGTAACTGTTATAGCGCAAAGTGGAATTCCTTTATAAGCTGGACCAAAAAGGATATCAAATTCAATACCTGAGTCAATGATAGCTCTTGCATAAGCTTCAGCTAAGGTACTCAAAGTTTTTGCTGTGTTAAATAAACCCATGTTGAAAAAGTAAGGTGAGATCCTTCCACTTTTCAAAGTGAATGTACCAAACTTAAGAGCTTCAGCATCTAATGCTGCTTGTAAAAAATCCTGTTTGTATGACATTATTTAATAGGTTTATTTTGGTCTTTCAACAAGAACAGATAAGAAGAAAAAGGAAAGTTTCCATCAAGATATTGAAAAAACCGTTGATTATAAAAATAATTTCTCATTCGGCCCGCCGCTCTCTTCAACTCCTACCAACGTTAGCTCGAATGTACTAGCCATATTCTATCCTCCACAACGAACATTATGACTACAAGCAGGGATGAGGCCGATGTACCATCATCAACGGCCACAGCAATATTAAATATTTTACAGAATATTACTATTTCACCACCTAGTTCAAATGATAAAACGTTATTAGGATACCCATACAGTCCGTCAATCAGTGGCAATGGACCGAACAAATCACAGATACATCATCATTCTTTGCCCAAATCGATTTTACCCAAGAGAAGATTATCTTCTTCTGGTTCCTTTGATGGAATAGGCAGCATAACGAGCGATAATAGCAATAACACTAATAGTAACCATCACCATAAAAAGCATTTGGTTTATTTACGTGGTTACAACAAAATACCTACAGTTCGTGCAGTTGCATCTCCATTATCAAGATCATTTTTGATTAAAAGACTTCTTACATATTCTGTTTTCAATTGGTCGATTTCCGATCCTGCATTATCTCCACTAATTTGTGCAACACAAGGATGGAAATGTCATCCTGTACGAAAGAATGAGTTACATTGTACATCATGTCATGCAGGAATGATAGTTAAGGTACCAGAGCAGCCTGAAGTAGTGACAACTAAGGGAAACCCAATTTTTAACAACCAACATCATACCGATAACTACGATAATATTTTGAATAACACGGAAAAGTACGACTCTCCATTTGAATTCAAATTTCTGGAAGATGATTTGGATGGTAATGAGATGAGTGATAATTTACACGTATATGAAACCATTGTTAATTCATATGTCAACCGTTTGTCAACAGATCATTATCCAACCTGTTCTTTCTTGCCATTACTTCCCTTATACCCCAAAGATGAAAACTATTATTTATCCGTAAAAGATATTTCAAGGGAAGTTCCAAGATTCAATAAACGACTCTCTATTATGAAGAAATACAAAGACATGCTTTCGGGCAAGAATTTTCAAACGCAGATTTTACAACAAGACGAAAAGGAGTTTTTGTTGTCATACTTGAAAAGATTTGAAGTGCATGATCAAATGGATGTTGATGATGAACCATCACTTGATGTGATATTACCAGCTTTATTAGGTTGGGAATTAAAGGTACAAAAATTCCATAATGATATGTTTTTGCTTCTTAAATGTGAATGTTGTACTAGACGTATACTTCTTACCAGTTATAACAAAGATAGTTTAAGGTTAAATGATATAGAAGAACTTAAGCCATGTCCACATAGAGCGGAAATTCCAGCTAGAGAACAGCGTACGGAGTTTGACGAAGCTACAAAGATTGATAACTATCATTTCTATGATGTGGATGGGTACGATGAAGATGAAGAGGAAGATGAACGGACTCATCTTGAAAATGAACACGACACTTGGTGTTGCATGAGGAAAGGCTGGAGAATCGTTCTCGAGGGATTGCGCAGTATATAGCTAGACCAAATAAAACAGCAACATTAAGAGAGATAGAGAGTGTTTGTATTCCATGTATAAGCTGTCCATTTGTAATCTATACTGTAATTATAAAGTGCATTCATTATAATCGTTGCGCTCGTAAAAAGAAACGCGACTTACTAAGGCCGCCTGAAAAAAATCTCGGACGTGTAGCTAGCGTGAAAAGGTGATCCGATATTTTCTGCTGGCGGGATCACGGTTTTCACACGATGAGGCCAGCCTTTTGCTTACTTTTATTTACTCTGTTTGCACCATCCTCTCTTCTTCCTTTGTTCTTTCCAAGACTAACGAGTGTCAAAGAAATGTCGTCGTTACCATTATTTTCTAGAGCTATGGTTGAAGCTCATAATACTGAATCAGATTGCTGGGTTACATTGTATAATCGTAAAGTTTACAATGTTACAAGTTTTTTGGAAGAACATCCTGCTGGTCCAGAACTTATTATGGAATATGCTGGTAAAGATATTACAAAGATCTTAGCAGATCCTGAATCACATGTACATTCTGAAAGTGCTTATGAAATGTTAGATGATGATATGCTTGTTGGATATCTTGCCACTGAAGAGGAAGAGGAAGAATTGTTGACAAAGCACAAAGATATCAGATTAAAGCCAGAATACGACGCTGATGGTTTAAGAGTTGCAGATTTGACCGAATTTGGTGATATTCCTGATGATTTATTACATTTAAAGACAGATCATAATGATGATTATAAGAAACATAAATTTTTGGATTTGGATAAACCATTGATTATGCAAGTTTTACGTTCAAATTGGAACAGAGATTTTTATATTGATCAAATTCATAGACCAAGACATTATGGTAAAGGTTCAGCTCAGCTGTTTGGTAATTTCTTAGAACCATTATCATTAACACCATGGTGGGTTGTTCCAACTTTATGGATTCCAGTTGATATGTATATTTTATACCTTGCTGCAACACATCTTCACCCACTTGTTACATTTGGATTTTGGGCATTAGGTTTGTTTGTTTGGACATTAATTGAATATTGTCTGCATAGATTTTTGTTCCATTTAGATGATAATTTACCTGAAAATAATATTGCATTTACATTACATTTCTTAATGCATGGTGTTCATCATTATTTACCAATGGATAGAATGAGATTGGTTATGCCACCAACTTTGTTCATTCTTTTAGCATTTCCATTTTACAAGTTAATTTTTGGAATTTTCCCATTCTATATTGCTTGTGCTGGTTGGGCTGGTGGATTCCTTGGTTACATCATGTATGATGTTACACATTATTCATTACACCACAAGAATTTACCAAGTTATGTTCAAAAATTGAAAAAATATCATTTAGAACATCATTATAAGAATTACAGATTAGGTTTTGGTGTCACTTCAATGTTTTGGGATCGTGTTTTCCATACTTATTTGCACAGTGAAGATGTCTACCAAAAGCAAAATTAAACATACTTCTACTTATTATTAAACGGAATCTTTACTATCTACTTATTTAAATACTTCAGTTATATATATTTCCTGTACTTAACATTGGCAAAACAAACGAAACAAAAACCATCAGAGAAGCTTTTTCAGAGAGTTTATTTTTCAAACTATTTACAAATATATCATGATGTCTATTTCATGGAAAATACACAAGGTTCAACTAAAACCATTTACTCTTTTTCTTTTCATTCTTTGCAGCACCTTCAGTTTTCAAACCAATACCATATTTGGTTAACATTCCTTTAATATCACCAAAAGATTCTCTATCACCTTGAACAACGATTGTAGGTTCAGAAGATGTAAATATTTTTTCAGCAATATTAATAACGTCATTCCTACTAACACTGTTTATCTTATCACACATTTCTAAAACGTCGATTCTTTTACCATAAATTTGTACTTGTCTACCCATATCCTCTAATTGAACCATTTTACTCTCTAAATTCATCATTAAACTTGATTTTAATTGATTTTTAGCTCTTGAAACTTCTTGTTCTGAAATACCACCTTTACCAATATCTCTACTCATTAAAAGGTTTAATTCATAACCTATTAATTCTGACATAACTCTATTTGCTTGAGGAACACAAGCTAATGATATTCCAAACAATCCAGAATCTGTAAAATTATGAATAAAACTTTTACAATTTTCAACAAATCCATATTGATTTAAAACTCTTGTATATGCCCTTGAATACATACCCTTACCTGGACCACCAGCACTAAATGATCCACCACCACCTATAAGCATTTGTAAAACTGCCAATTTATAAATATCTTTAGATTCAATACTTAAACCTTCAAAACCAACATGAATATGATGAAATTCTTCACCTCTATAACTTAAACCTTCAGGAATTGGTAATGAAAATTCACCACCTGTATATAATGCCTTTTCCTTTAAAATTTCCCCTGGATTTGTTGATTTAAAATCAGATAAATATGTATCAACTAATTTTAAAGCTTTTTCATGTTCAACACCTGAGAATGCGATAACTAAATTTTCAGGATTATAAAATAATTCCCTATATTTAATTAATGAATTTCTATTAATTTTTGATAATTTATCAAAGGGGCATAATAATGGATTACCTAAATTTGAATTATTATAAGCAACTTGTTGGAAAATTTCAGGTAAAATTAAATCACTTTGATTCCAAATTTCATTTAATTCATATTCTGTACCTAATAATTGTTCATCTAATTCAAATTGTAAAATTTTCGGTTTTGTAACAGTTTCACTTAAAATATGAAACATCTTATCAACATCATCATTAAAAGTACTTGCTTGATAAATCATTGATTCTCTTGATGATGAACACATATAATTACCACCAAGTTTATTTAATTGTTCATTCATTTCTTCTAATGAGAAATTTTCTGTTGATTTATATGACATTTTATCCATTATATGAGAACAACCAGTTAAATCGTAAGATTTTTCATACCTTGAACCTGCATTAACATAAAATCCAATAGCTGAAAAATATGACGGCGTTGGATCTACAGCTAATTTAATTCCATTTGGTAATGTATCAATAATAACATTAGATGTTGAAGATGTTGCAAATTTTCTCACAGGTATTTTATTGAGGATATTTTTACCTCTTGATCTTAATGCTAACATTATTATTTGTTCCCTTTCCCTTTAAGATAAGGACTGTTTAAGGTAAGAAATGTAAGCAACGGAGGTTAGTCTAGTTCTTTCAATGCTTGAGCGAGTCGCGCCTCACATTTTCTCACTCGGTCAGCGGATGCTGCAAGCTGAGCCGTACCATGTAAATCCATTTTAAGACGAGATGCAATTGAATGGAATGCATGTTCAGATGCATTATGCAATGGCAGTGCCGGTGAAACAGGCAATGGAGTATGTTGCGACAATGCACGTGTCCAAGAAAGTGACGATGTTGCAGTTGTTGTAGTTGTGTTTTGTGTTGAATTTTGCATTGATGGGTTAAAAGAAATGAGGGGGGAAGGAAGATTTGTATAAATTGAGCGATAATTTTCTCACTATAAAAGTATGAAGAACATGTGTATGAAATGAACACGCATGTAAGAATACAGTAAATTTCGATTTAACGCTCTATACATAGATATATGGTTTGTAGTAGATTAGTAAAATAATTCCCTTCTTATTTATCCTCCTCCTCCTCATCATCATCATCGTCATCGTCATTATTTCCTGATTGACGATTTTGCTTTATCTTTCTCAATTCAATCTGTTCAAGATGTTTTGCAATTAATTTTCGAAGTTGACCAGGTGATAATTGGAAAGGGTTTAGTTTTTTATCCCATTTCATTTTCTCATAGTCATCACCATATTTGGCCAGAAGTTTTTCACATCTGAAAACATCCAATTCACTAAGCCAATGTATATCTTTCTTTTTTGGAAGTTTAGAAAGTTCTTCTAATTCTGCGATAACTTGTTTTGCTTCTGAATTTTCATCATCACTATCTTTACCATCAATATCTTGTAAATTATCCTTTTCTATTATTTTTTTAGTACCATAAATAATTTCAATAATATTACCATTTTCATCCCTTCTCATTTTAGCTGTACCTTCAAGGATATTAGCTGGATCATAAGGATCTAAATTATCATCATTATTTTCATCATTATTATGATCGTCATCATCATCTGATTCATATAAATTTTCTTCCATATTATTATGCTGAATTGGTTTTATTTTAATTTTTTTCTCTTCACCACCAGATTGTGCAGATAATCTAAAAGTTAGACCTAATTTTTTATAATTTTGAGCAGGAGTAAGATCTTTATCCCAATGCTTTGCAATAATTGGATTTGATTTTGGATTATATTTACCTCTATTTTTGTTTTTACTAGTGCGGACTTTGGCCACACCAGAACGGTTCATCTTTCTCTTCCTCACAGACACCATGGTTTGCTTGTTGATTTGATGATTATAAGTAGTTTGATAGTAAGTAGTTAATGGTTTGGAAAAAAAAAATTTCAACTAGCAATCCATGTAGGAAAATTTCATTCTTCGCGCTTACGTAAAGAGAGTATCACCTTTAGAGCTTAAATGTCGAGGTTAAGCGGTGGAGTAGTTGTACGGCCATTTTGATACGAGTGAAAATATGAAAATGGTTGTTAAAGTATAAGTATTCTGACTAGTAGTATTTAGTAGGATTAACAAGGGCAAGTTGATACCAATACCAGTGTAACCACGTGACCGAGTGGATAGCGCGGATAGGGATTTTTCTGGAAAAGGAGGAGCAAAAATAGCGTGGAAAACGGCTATGCGTGGAAACGTCTGGTAAAGCAGTAAAGCTAATGTGCGGGCATGTTCTGGAAGATCTTGCTTGTGCGTGGAATCTGTGGACTGTGCTTTTGGAAGAATATAAAAGCAAGGAGTGTTTTTTGTTTACATGGTTTGTTCAGCAGGATTTATTGACAGAGCTTTCTGTGGTGACAACAAGAACCTCATTAACTTTCCACAATGAAAGAATTACAGTTGAATTGAACAATGTTGATTTAGAGTTAAATGGAATATACACATGGGAGACGGAAAACATACAAAAGGAACGTTTCACAGGGTACTGTTGTGATTGCATAGAATGTGGGATGGGCACATCTATGTGGCGACGCGTCGGTGCAACTTTGAGACTGTGGAGGCTCAGAGTGGATGAAGGATGAAGAATGAAGATTAACTTGTCGTGTGTCAGTCTGTGCTCTTTAAGGAGAAGAGATTATAGTCCGGACAAGCCGGTTCTCCCGGTTCTCCCGGTTCTCCCGGTTCTCCCGGTCCGGGTGGTGGCAGGCACAACTTCAGTCTGTGCCACGACCGACATGAGTCACTGAGTAGGCTGTAGCAGTGCAGGAAAAGTCGGTTCGGGTGATCCAGATGAAATTGTCTGTCCCCAGTACTGTCCCAGGTCTGTCCCAGGTCTGTCCCAGGTCTGTCCCTACTGTCCCCAGTACTGTCCCAGCTTCAGCCTGCAACTGTGGCTCCACTGTAGCAGCCAAATCAGTCTACGCACCAGCCTCTCGAAAAAATCGACTCTGTGGCTGAGCACAGGCCCCTGCCGGTGGAAGGCGACAGAACCTTCTCGCGGCCAGTTCCGACGGAACCGTGTCCTCGCTGCGTGCGTGGTCTGCCCCCAATGCTTTGCCCACTGTTTCGCTTAATGGTCCCCCCAAACTCCCACCAGTTCCCACCAGCTCCCGCTGACTTCTCCCGCACCGTCGAAAGTCGCGGCCCCCTCTCAACACCTTGCACGCCCTCGTTCCCGCCGGAACTCTGATCTCTCCCAATAATAACTTCCAACAGTACAAATTTCAGCACCTGCCAATTCAGGAAGTCAAACTTCAAGAACTTTCCTGAATTCCATCGGTTCAGCGTTCGCAGCTAATACTCAATTTTCTTCTCTCAATCTCTCACTCTGCATTAACTTCCTTAATCATCGCAGAGCAACCAATATTCATATCTCTATATTGTTCTACTTCTTTCAATCAATCAATATCTTCAATATTTGATTCCATAATTGATAAAAGAAAGCTTTTCACATTGTAAAGGAAATTTACTTTTGATTTTACATTAAGGTGAAAAAAGAAACTCCAATATTTGGGTTAGGTCATACTCAAAAAAATTATTCAGTTTAATATCCCATTTATTATTGTCCTTGATTCAAATATTCATCTATATTCATCTATATTCATACTATCAATCAATACAAGCTTTCCATTAATTTAACTTCAATTATTATACAATCAAATTGATTCAATTTGATATCAAGCAATAGGCTACTCATATTATATTTAATTTGAAGTTCAATTAATTCTACATATCAATCTTTAACATAAATTTATTGATTGATTAATAAAAGTGATAGTTTGTACTTCCTATCTTTCCCCACCTCCTCCTAACACCCAACAAAGCAAAAAATTACTTCATCAAATAAAGTTAGATCTTATAAAGGGCCATCATTACGTTCATTACCTTCAACTCGTTTAACCCGTTCAAAACAAATGAATGGTAAATCCCCAGTAGATTTATCCGATGATAATTCATCATCTTCTTTGAATTCTTCAATATCTTCACTGAGTGTTGGATCAGATTTAACAACTTCTTCTCAAGATTCTGTTTTAGATCCTCCACTCGCTGCTATAGTTGAAGATTCAAATGAAGATGATAATCAAATTGAAAAACCACTTTCAAATTTTACAGATTCTTCCTCTGTTGATGATGACGATGTTAATGAAATAATTCAAAATGCTACCGAAAATTTATCTCTTATTAAAGAATCTAATGAAGTTGGTAATAAAATTGATGTAAACAATCCTCTTAATGATGCTTCTGGTAAGTATGAATTAGGACCTCATCAACCTAAAAATCAAAGGGATATTGATAAACGTTCAATTTATGTTTCAAATATCCCTTTCAAAATTTCCCCCTGGAAATTAAAACAACTCTTTTCCGAAGGAACAGATAATATTAAAGGATGTGGTGAAAAATCAGTTAATAGAGTTACTATTCTTTGTGATAGATTTACCGGTTTACCTAAGGGCTATGCATACATTGAATTTGCAAATGAGGAAGCAGTAGATAATGCTATCAAATTTAACGGTATAGAAGTTGATGGTAGAATCATAGGTGTTGTTCGCAAAAGGACAAACGTTCCTTATATTAATGAACCATTAAAAAATAAAAGCTCAATCGATTCATCCAATAATACTTTTTTCCATCCAAAAAGAAAAGATAATTTCAACAAATCTAATTACAATTCTAATAGAAACGGATATGTCAATCGACATGTTCGTAATGATAACAATAACATTAACAATAACGACAATTACAATAACAATAATAACAATCATAATATTAATAATCATAATAACAATTTCAATGACAACAGCAATAGCAACAACGACAACAACAACAATAAAATTAAATAAAGGGATAACATAACACAGGATAATAAAAATAATAGATCAAATGGCTTTTCAAATTTCAATACCAATAATTACAGTAACAATAACACCGGTTTTAATAAATATAAAAATTCTCCAAATTTGATTCCACATAGTAATAGTAACTATGTTTTCATAAATGGCCAAAGTAGGGGTAATGCTAACAATAACAACAATAATAGCAATAGCAATAGCAATAAAAATAATCAGAATCATAATAATTATCGTGGAAATGGTAATCATTATGGTAGAAGTAGTGGTAGAAGTCGCGGTGTTTCAAATGGTAGCAACTTTCAAATACCTTCAAAACCTTCAAAACCTTCAAAACTAATCATTGATAACAATCATTACTTAACCCCATCTTCACGTGTGGGCGTGTATAATAACAATTTAAATGAAGATTAATTATTTAATTTTTATTTATAAAACTTACTTACTTACTTAGTTACTTACTCACTACTTCCTTACTTTCTCCCATTTTCTTTAACGTTTAAATTATACAATCGTATTCTTTTATGCTTTCTTAATAGAATTCCACAATTACTAACTAAAATAGCCAAACCCAAAAGAATATCCAAAAAATTATACTAGTAAATCCTAACCAAACTTTCCAACCAACTCCACTTTTCTCAACGAAAAGTCTCATCCTATTCATATTCCACTTAATCTTCTCACTAGTAATCCCCATATCTTCACCAAATTCTGCAAGTGTCTTCTTTGACTTATTAATTTCTTCACCCATAGCCAATGATAAATCCTTTAATGCACCTAATTTATACTTCATCTCATTCATAGTTTCATCACCTTGCTCTTCTAATTGTGCCATAGTTGAAGCCTTAACTGAATATGATGGTAAACTGCTCTTCTCATATGGACTACTCATCTTAGGTATTACATTCGATGAAATCGGTGATGGACTCTTTGATAAATCTTCAGCTGAAAATAAAGCCTGTCTATCCCTCTGATGCGCCTTAGCCGAGTATCTACTTGTACTCATTTTTCTTTCCTAATTCAATATATTCAATTAATATCTATCTCAAATTTTATAACATTCCACCCACCCAATTTCTTGTGAATTGAAAAATTGATGTCTTACCAAACGTTAGGGTATTTTTAGTCGTTACTAAGATCAAACTAAATCGCTCGTCACAAAAACATCATCTTCACGAAAGCAACTTCTGAAAAATCACGGTTCGCGTGTGTACTACGTGTAAGTACATCGATCTATTAACCTCACTTCAACACCTGACACAAGTCTCCTTAATCCTCTCCTCAACGCAAATATGAACCTTAAGGCACTACGTTTGCAACTCAGCAATGCACTCACAATGGCCATGGTAATTGCTCACGCATTTGCCGTTTGGAAAGGTCTAGCAGTTTTCACAAACTCATCATCTCCATTGGTAGTTGTCCTTTCAGGATCTATGGAACCTGCATTTCAAAGAGGTGATATTCTGTTCCTTTGGAATAGAGATCCATTTATGGACGTCGGAGATATAGTTGTTTACAACGCGCCACAGAGAGATATCCCAATCGTGCATAGAGTCGTCAGAGAACATATAGTTGATGGGAATCAGTATTTGTTAACAAAAGGTGATAATAACGATCGCGATGATTTACCACTTTACGGGTATGGTAAAACTTACCTTAATCGAGAGAAAGATATTGTTGGTAATGTTAAAGCTTATTTACCTAAAATTGGTTACGTTACTATTTTGATCACTGAAAATGTTTATTTTAAATATGCAATGTTTGCATTTTTAGCAATATCGGCGTTATTTACTCAAGAGTAATAATTATCCATCTCTATACTATACTATATATGAAGCTTCACCTACGTAATGAAATTTTCGGTCTCTTGTCTCTATCATTAGAATGTAAATCTGCTTGTTCAGATGTCCGCTTCACTGAAGTAGTCATCGTACTTTGCTTCATCATTTCATAAACACTACTTAAATCCGTATCACTCATTTGATTAATCTCAGGTTTATTACTTCTATGCATCAATTTGATAAATTGAGTCTCATCAAGATCTGCAACTTTTTTATTAAAGTTGATCAATTGTTGCTTGAAAAGTCCAATCTTACCACGTAGTTTCTCATTCTCTGCATCAATAAGATCCCAGTAAAAATCAATAGCCGATGATCCTCGATGTCCACATAATTCAATAAATTCAGGATTACTTTTCAAAACATTCACAAACTCATACCATTTGGTTCGACTGTGTATCTTCAATTCTCCACTTTGGCGTAACCGCTGCAACAAATCTTTAAATGCTGTTCTCGCTTTCCTATCAACACGGTAATTCAGTTTCTTTTCATGCTCAAATATTTCCCGTTGCTTTTGTTCTAAAGTCTCAATCACTTTCTCAAACGCTGTAAGTATATCGTCTTTACTCAAATTCTTATATTTTTCTTCATACTTATCCACAAGTTTTGTAAACTCATCACTTAGTGTAACTTCAGCAGCCATCTCTTTCTCTAACTTAACAAGATCATTCTGTTTAACTACTTTAATGTGCTCTTCCCTTTGCTCTCTCAAATTTTTCACATATTCATTAAAAAACTCTTCTTTAATTTCTTGTGGAATATCTTTAAACTCATCATCATCACTTTTGCTGAAAGTAACCCATCTTGAATAATACTTCACTTTACAGTCTTCCAAAAACTGGAAATACCTCTGACGGTTGTTATCTTTAAACAATTTTACTTCTGTTTCTTTTTTATCATGAGTAAACTTATCAAAGAGTCGTTTCTTCGTCAACGGGTTCTTCAATTCCCAATATCGTTTATCTTTAACAAATTGCGGTATCGAATCTTCAAAATTTGCATCAGAAGAAACCCCCTTCTCTTCTAACATTTTCACAAAATCCGCCTCCTTTTCTTCATTTGATTTCTCCATCGACTCGTCAGTTCCACCAGAGTCAGCTTCAATTGATATCCCTAAAAGTTCATTCATTCGACTAACACTAACCTCTTCTTCCTTTTCTACAGATTCTTCAACTTCACCCATAACTTCATCGGATTCCCCTTTCGTAACTTCATCTTCAACCTTCTCTTCCTTCACTTCTTCATTGGTTACAATTTCATCATCCAACACCCCCTTCACTTCAGCTTCTGTTACACTATGACCAAAAACAGACTTCAAATCATTCATCACACTTATAGGAACATCCCACACACTTTCTCCTGCATTGTTGTAGAAATACATCATACCGTCATCTGCAATCGCTTTGCTCCATCCATGTTTCCTTAACGCATCATCCAACATTCTTTCTGGAAATTCCCATTGTGTCACCCCATATATACTATCATAGTAGTACGGCCTTTTGCTAGCCGGGTCAATCAGTCTTTGCCACGCCATAGCTCCTTCTCTCATAAACAAACCTTCTTGTTCCCTTGAAAATGTTTTATCGGCTCATACATTTTTCATGTTATATCCGCATCATAGCACGTGACCTGCATTTTATCATTAGCAGCGCCTCCTCCTTCCGCGAGCTTTAACCCAGGCTGTTGCACAACTCAATGGCTTCTGTGAACCATGCATTCTTAAGTTAGCAGGCATCCAAACAAATATCCAGATACCGCAAATGTCTCAATCTCTTAAACCTTATTTGACTGCTGTACGTCACTCACTCAATTCAGCTCTTTGTTTACAAGATTTCAGCTCACAATTGGTAGAACGTCATAACTATCCTGAAATTGAGAACAAACGTACACCGGAAATCTTATTAAATCCATTACACATATGCCGTAACGAAAGTGAGCGTGTGTTGATAGAGCCTTCAATTAATTCTATTAGAGTGTCTATTAAAATCAAGCAAAGTGATGAAATCGAAGAGATTTTGGTCGATAAGTTTACCAGATTTTTAACCAAAAGAGCAGAAAACTTTCTCATTTTGAGACGTGTACCTGTTGCAGGTTACGATATTAGTTTCTTACTAACAAATTTACACCAGGAAGAAATGATGAAACAAAAGTTAGTGGATTTTATAATTGAATTCATGGAAGATGTTGATAAGGAAATCAGTGAAATGAAATTATTCTTGAACGCAAGGGCAAGATTTGTCGCCGAAGCTTACTTAAATCAATTCGATTAAGTATCTTTATCTTATGTTAGTTAACTTATAGTTATGTAAAGTAAAAAGACTGTTAGAAATAAATGATTTTTTATCTATTCATCTAGTTTCGAGTACTTTTCTTTCCACCAGTAGCAGCCCTATATACGATGCTACAAACCAACAAAATCAAAACAGCAATGAAAATATGAAGAACTCTAATTAGGGTATTACCAAGCCTGCAGAATACACCATTGAATATGAATTCAGTTGTAAAATTCATACTAATGATAATGAGTCCTACACTTTTTAAAAACATCCACAGGCCAAACCTTTTAAAACACCACCACATTCATTTTCATGTGCTCCTTGTCCATCTCCAACCAAATGAACCTTTAATTCAACAACAACCCCATTTTCATCAGAATGATCCCATTCAATCCATTGCGAGACTTTATTACCGTAAACTTTGAATTTACCATGGGAAACAGTAATTTTATAATTGCAATTGTGATAGTGATACAATGGTAATGTTATGACATCAGGGAAACACTCATTTTTCGGTCTCTTACTGAGGATCTTCAAATGGAATCCCTTACTTCTATGATCAAAATGACAAAATTTAACTATACCATTAACAAGTTGAGGAGATGGCCGTATAATTGCAGTTGCAGCCCTTACACCATCTGATAAATCAATAGTACTGACATTTTTACTGTAAAAGTCATGCGTTGATTCTCTCAGCAGTGTTTTTGATAATGAATCATTTGAATGGTCAGAAAACGATTCATCTAAGGTATCATCATCATTCGAAGTGCCTGTACGAGGAACGTTTTCACTTTCCGAAGAGTTAATCTTCAGCCATTCTGAATAACTTGAGGAATCTCGAAAATTATAGTTTTTTGTATTGTCCTTCGACCATATCGAAAAATCTTCAAGATTCCAGTAATCACCCCATTCATGTGAATTAGATGGGTTATAGCACCAATAAGTAAAATTTATCTGTTCATTTTCCAAAGCAGTCATAATGGCATCATTTGCAGCTTCCTGTGAATCATACTTTCCACTTTTATATGCCTCTTTATTGTCCATATTAAATGGCATACCTGTTTCAGTAATTATTACAGGTATATCGTAACCACAATTTTCATTACCTTCTTCAACCATATTCTTCAACTGCGAACGTATTGATTTCCTGATGCTTTTTTCACCAAAACTTAACCCAAATACTGGATTAATATATTTCCCCCGCATAATTCCCAAAGTATCAACATTAAACAGCTTGTTCCATTTCTGGAACATCAATGACATTCCGTCATAGTAATGTAATGCAAGCGCCGTCTTATTATCGACATATTTAGGATTGTTATGAATAATCGGTGGTAATTGCAATACTGGTGGCTGCAATATTAGTAACATATCTTCATCAATACTCCTCATCTTAACCCTGAAAGATTCCCAAAAGTCTAAAAATACCGTATTAATAAATGCTGAATTATCGAAATATTTACCTGTGGATGGATGTGCTCTAAAGTAGAAAGGCTTCTTTAATTCACCACTTGAAATATCCCAAATACCATGTTGAGCAAATATACACTCACCGAGCTTCCATTCCGGAGACCTTTCAAATCCATAATGTCCATCCTTGTCTTCACCTGGCTGAATCCATGCCTTGAGACCATCTGGATCTATCAACTTAGAACCATTTTTGGTAGGACCAAAAACAGACAATGAATATGCATCAACTTGTTGTGGTAATCCCATACCTAATCTGAAGGATTGAATCGGAGTGGGTGATTCATCTAACTTTAGCTCTTGCGTCAATGCCAATGAATTTAAATCTTCATGACCAAAATAACCAAAGTTAGGTTCATTCATGCTCTCTATACCCAACAGACAGGTATCAAAAATCTCTGGTATATTTTTTTTAAAGTGATCCATTAGAAAAGCAAACGCATTGATAAAATGAGATTGAAGATAGGTTTGTATATTAACACCGTTTATCTTTGCCTTTGGTAAAAATATTTTACCACTGAAAAACATTGTAAACATAACTTCAGATGCAAGTCTATGATAATTGGTAGCCCATACCATTTTTGTATAAAGCTCTGGATCTTCTGCAAAGTGATGTAATTTACATGCCAATGTCTTCTCAAAGTTACGTGGTTCTAAGCCAGCAGCATACAGCGTCCATATAGGTGCTCCGGAACCTCCACAAAATCTAGCCCATACATCTTGATGTGGATCAATAAAAACGTATAAACCACCAACTTCCTCCACAACTTTTAATAGCTTTGTCAAATATTCAATATACTCCATATCATATATTCCTGGACCTTTATGTTCTAAAGCCTCCCATGTTGTTACAAATCTAATTGTATTAAAACCACATTGCTTAATCCTGGAAAGATGCTCGTAGGCAGTGTTAGTAGAAAATGGCCTGTTTGTAAAGGAAATATCATCTGCATTATCATAAAACCCACAATCATCTGCCCTTAAATGAGTACTCTGTAGCGGATAGCTCGGCGTTTTTGTACTTGATGAAAAGTTTACACCGTGTAAATGCAATACTCTTCCGGAATCTCTTTCAATAAATCTTCCATGGTTATCGATTATAAGGGTTTTTGTTTTGAAGGGGGATGCCGATGTTGATCTATGATGAGTTTTGCTTGATTCTAATGTACTACGAATCCCCTTTGTATTTTGTGACATCCTTTCCATTGTTTTCAAAGCAGATTTCATCACAATTGATCTAAATAAAGTGAAAAAGGATCTAATAAAATGTCACGTTGTTAAAGAGGAGCTTTTAGGCTCGGAGCGTCATACTAGATTACAGTCTGAGAAGGCGAGCCGAGGGAAATTTCGGGCGCAGTAAGTTAAGAGATGGATCTAACCGTCATGTGAGGCAGTTCTTTTACTAATCCACTACTCCTTTTCCTTTGGTTTCAATAAATAAAACAATACTATGGATCTTTTGAAAGCTCCGATAATATCCTGCGAACAGGTAGGATTACTTCCAAATGATCAACAGTGCCAATTTGTCAAATCGCAATGTGGAGAGCTACCGGGGTTTCTGAATTCTTTTACATTATATTACTGTCTGGCACAATCCGAATCTAGAAGACACTGGATTGGGCTTTTATTGATAATGATCATATTACTAATTTTATTTTTAACAATTGGCTTAGTGGCAGGAAACTGCTTAGTGCCGAATTTGAACGCTATCACGAGCCATCTTGGAATTCCTGAGAACATTTCAGGTCTCACAATTCTTGCATTTGCCAATGGATCACCAGACATAATTTCAACTTATACTTCATTTAAAACTGGAAATACTATGCTTGCTTTAGGTGAGATAATTGGTGCCGCATATTTCATCAATTCAGTAGTGATTGGAACAATTTTCCTCATGCGACCGTTCGACCTCGTTCCATTTGATAGTTCATTACCAAGAGATTCCAACGAATATAAATTAAAATCTTTTAATGCAAAGGCTAGTTACATTAGAGATATATTGTTTTTTGCATTCAGCATATCGTTTTTGTTGTTTTGTGTTCGTGATGGAGTTTTGACACGGTCCGAGATGCTTTTGCTAGTCACATTATATATTGTTTACGTGTCGACTATAATAGTTTGGGAATGGTACTACAATAAGAATATGAAAAGACTTGAAACGGAAACATTTGCAAGATCTATTTATACAAACAATACACTACCAATAGTGATCGACGAGAATGTAGAGTTTCAAGATAGCTTCAATTACAACCCCCAAGTTATTAGAAACTTGGAATTTGAAACCATATTAAAAGGTTTGACCACAATGAAATTTTCAGGGATAAAATTGCATGATTCTTCACATCATTATAGGGATAACTCCGAAGAAGGAGATCATAGTTCCGGATCTGGTGAAATTCCATCTG
The DNA here is from genome assembly GCA_030570285.1 of Pichia norvegensis. Taxonomy (NCBI): domain Eukaryota; kingdom Fungi; phylum Ascomycota; class Pichiomycetes; order Pichiales; family Pichiaceae; genus Pichia; species Pichia norvegensis. Next base: position 35,819 of record JAJLVM010000214.1, read on the forward strand.
AATTTTTACCACCTACAGAGAGATCATTTTTGCAAAATCTATTTGATTACGCAACATTACCATTTATCAAGCTTTTCCGACATACAATTCCAATACTTACCGTATCCGATTATGATGGAGATTACAAACCAGGACTGTCACAACTATTAGAGCTCTTTACATCATTACTGATTTCACCGTTTATTATTGCAAGCGTATTTTTCCCAAATATGAGCGCCCTTACTAAATGTTTGCTTGCAGTGCCATTTTTGGCTAATTCAAGTATGATTTATTATTTGATCAAATCGCCAACACCTTCAACGCTGGTCAAGTGTGTTGTATCACTAATAGGGGTTTTTGCATCAATTTCATGGATATCAATCATAGCATCGGAAATTATTAATATCCTCACTTTACTCTCAGCTTTAACTCACATAAGACCATCCGCTATGGGTATCACAGTATTTGCATATGGAAATTCCATAGGGGACTTGATTTCATGCATTGTGATAACAAGAATGAAATACCCTCTAATGGCCTTGGCTGCATGTATTGGGGGCCCCTTACTTAATATTTTGATTGGTTTGGGAATGAGTGGGTTAATGATTGGCCATGAACACATTGAGTTAACTGCTAGTTTATCAATTGTTTTCTGCCTCCTAGGTCTTTTGGTAAATTTAGTGGTTGTTCTTTTGTTTATAGTTCCATTTTCTGGCTGGAGATTTGACAAGTATATAGGGATTGGCATGATTGCGTTATGGTTTGTTGGTGTTGTTATTGCGATAAGTATGGAAATTGTATTCTCTTATTAGTCAATGTATAGTGATGCTGAATATTGTAATTGTTCGCTTGTTGATTTTGTATTTCCTGTTTTGGAGCTTTTGTTTACGAAGGCGCGTGATTGATTGTGTAGATATTTTTGAGAAACGCCAAATCTTGAAACCATCGTAATTAGTTTTCTTGCCAACATCAGAGGGCGTAGACATAGCAAATGGGGAAATTAGACTTTAAAAAATACAAAAGCAAGCCTAAGGAACCTGTGTATGTTACAACCACATTAGGAACTGGAGCCGGTGTTGCGCCTAGTCTGAAAAGAAGAAGAATACACACGGATCCGTCAGTATTGCTCAAACCTTTCAAACCTCCAATTTCACGACCTTCAACAAGGGAAGGAAATAATTTGAATGCCACAACTTTAAATGGGAGGGCAGTTAGAAAAGCAAGACTTAGAGGTCCACAAACATATGCGGAAGGTGTCACAAATGGTTCAGAAAATAACGATGCAGCATGGTTTGATGAAAACTCTTATGGGTCTGCTCATGTAAACAAGAAACTGAACGCGTTACACCCAAAACGCATATATGGTGATCAAGATGAGAAAAGAGTTATACTAACACACAAATTTACTGTTCCTTTGAAGGACAAATCGAATGAATGGTCTCAGCAAGCTAGACGACCTCCTCCGCTAGGGAATAGAAAGAAAATTTATTTTCCACCAAAGCCATTACACGATCCATTTGATGAATTAGCTATAGTCTTATATGACCCTACAGTGGATGTTATACCCGAATTGAAGGAAGAAGAAGAGAAAGCCAGAATTGAAGCAGCAGCCGCAGCTGCCGCATCTAAGAAGAAAAATCCTAGTGTTTCTCCCGAACCTTCACCTGAACCCACTCAACGTCCAGCATCAAGGTTTAAGATGTATAATAAAAAATCTTTGAATGAAATGCTAGGTATTTTATCTGATGATAAAGACCCTACTGAAAAATTTCCTAATGTTCCAGTCGTTATTGATCCTAAGCTAGCCAAAATTTTGAGGCCTCATCAACGGGAGGGAATGCGATTCCTATATAGATGTACTGCAGGGTTGGTAGATGCCCGTGCTAAAGGTTGCATTATGGCAGATGAAATGGGGCTAGGAAAAACCTTACAATGTTTAACGTTAATGTGGACGTTATTAAAACAAGGACCACGAGGTAAAAAAACCATTGAAAAATGTATTGTTGTATGCCCTTCAAGTTTAGTTAGAAACTGGGCAAATGAAATTGACAAATGGTTAGGTGTTGGTGCCCTTAACTCTCTTGCAATTGATGGTAAATCACAAAAAGGTTCTTCGATTGGCGAAGCTATACAAAATTGGGCGGATGCACAAGGTAATGCTATTGTCAGTCCTGTTTTGATTATCAGTTATGAAACCTTGAGAAGAAATGTTGACAAACTTGCCAAGTCTCCAATTGGCTTAATCTTGGCCGACGAAGGACATCGTTTGAAGAACGGAGATAGTTTGACATTTAATGCTCTTAATTCTCTCAACTGTGAAAGAAGAGTAATTTTATCTGGTACTCCAATTCAGAATGATTTGTCTGAATATTTTTCTTTATTGAATTTTGCAAATCCTGGTCTTTTAGGTAATAGAGCAGAGTTTAGGAAAAATTATGAGCTAGCAATTTTAAGAGGCCGTGATTCTTTAGCCACGGATAAGGAAAAAGAAAAAGGAGATGCCAAATTGAAAGAGTTGACCGAATTAGTCCAAAAGTTTATTATCAGAAGAACAAATGATATTTTAAGTAAATATCTCCCAGTCAAGTATGAATATGTGATATTTTGTGGGCTATCGGAAATGCAAAGGAGTTTGTATCATCATTTTATTACATCACCAGACATTAAGAAACTATTGAGAGGTTTGGATTCACAACCTTTGAAAGCAATTGGGTTATTAAAGAAACTCTGCAATCATCCTAATTTACTAAATTTACCAGAAGACATTGAAGGTTCAGAGAATTTGATTCCAGAAGATTACAAGGATGACCGTAACAGCATGGGACGAAATAGAGAAATTCAAACTTGGTACAG